>JAJOOE010004791.1:0-57877 GCA_036250405.1 Solanum raphanifolium
ATACTTTTTAATTACAAATAAAATTATGATACAAAAATCATTCTTAAGATCCTACAATATATTAATATTTAAATTTCAAAAAAAAATATTAATTAAAAAAAGGTACCTGATAAATGCCAATGATTCACATCAAACATGAGACAATTGATAAAATAAAAAAAATAAAATTCATGATATATATAGCTCAAGATTTATAGGAGAAGATGAAAAAGTGAGGAGTTATATAAATTAATTTTCAGAAGTTAATGAAGGGACGTGGGGAGAGGAAAGGTTGATACACGGTTACAACTTACAATTAAAATTTGCATTTACATGGAAATGAGACTGTTGCAATAAAAATTTGGAAAAGTATCTTCCTCTTTACAATTAATTAGAATCTATTAATTATTACAGCCTTAATTAAAATCTATTTACATGGAAAACTAAAGAAAAAAAAAAAAACCAAAAACAGATAAGTAGATTTCCTAATCATAGAGGCATGCCACATCAGCTGATTGAAGATCCTCCTTTATATATAGAGAAAATGGCTAAATGACCCCCCAATTTATAATCGGATTTCCAACTACACACTTATACTTCACGGGGGTCCTATTACCCCTTGAGCTATTTTAAAGTGGAATTATTTCCTCCCTGAAATGTCATTACCAGGCATCTATCTTGTGGTGAAATACACGCACTTGACACGTGTATTTCACCATTTAATGATTTTTTTTATAAAAAAGTTCTCAATAAATCTCTATATCTCTAACATTTTATAAAAACAAAAATTCAATTCACCTTTTCATCTACTCCGAATCTCTAGAGTCTAGAAGATAGTGGTCCTAATTAATCAAATCTTTCATCCAACTAATTCAACAATTTTTCCACATTTTTTTACATTTCGTTCGATTTTCTTCCTTAGACAATTTCAGATACACATTAAATGGGTCATGAACATTCGAGATAAGATTCATCCCTAGAAGATTCCGCCGACAGCTCAAAATAGTCCCGAATGAGAAGATCAGTTTGTAACACCAATTTGAGAAACCTCTCGCTCTTGCCCATTCTTTATTATTTCTCCTTCTAAAATTTTCATGATTAATTTATAATTTGAGTTTTTGATTTTGATTCTTCATGGATTTTAGGAGAACATGTAGGATCCTTCTTTTAAAATGTAGAAGAAATTGTTTTGTTTTAGTTTCTTTTATTAAGTTTGAAAATATTTTTTAAATATACAATTACTTCACTTTGATTTTGTTACTCTTGAATCTATCACTTTAAAAAAATTTAATTTGTTAGATATATTCTAAATAAGTTTATTGAAAAATTATTTATTCATTAAATGCATTTGTTGTTGATAATTTTTATTCCAAACATCCATTGAAAAAGCTTCAACAATGATAATGGTGACAAATGTATAATTGTATAGATAAATAAGAAGAAAGAAAGAGAAAGAAAAAAGAAAATTAGAAAAAAAATGGAAATTAATAAAATAGGCAACTCACTCTCTCAAAGAGAGTGACATACACTATCTATGCCAACTCAGCACTTAAGGGGTTATTTATTCTATTTTAAAGTAGTTCAGGGGGGTAATAGGACTCCCGCGGAGAATATGTGTGTAGTTGGAAATCCGGTAATAGATTGGAGGGTCATTTGGCCATTTTCTCTTTTATATATATATATATATATATATATATATATATATATAGAGAGAGAGAGAGAGAGAGAGAGAGAGAGAGAGAGAGAGATATTATTTGTATATGTAATAGTTATCTACCAAATATTTTGTGGAAATATATTTACAGAAAAATAGGCTAAATTGATTTGTATTTAGATTTATGTAAATATAAACATTGGTAGTTCCTAAATTTTAGCAGCCAGTGTATTTTTAAAACGTGGAAAGTACTCTTTTTTTATATATAAAAAATGGTACAGTTATCTTTTTCTTTGTTTTTGGCTTAAATTAAAATATTTTTAGATTTAAAAAGATTTTCCGATTTTAAAAATAAAAAATCAGTTTTAAAATTTCAGATTTAAAATATTTCTAATTTTTAATTTTTAATTTTTAATTATATTTTTTAATTTAATATGAATTATGTTTTAAATGACTCCATCGTGCATAAGTATTCTTCTCCTTTAAAAAAGATTGTTGTAGTTATTTTAGCCACATATTTATAATTAGTTAGTTAATAAAATTTTGTTCATTTTTATGATTTTATCTTCTTCTCCCCTTTTTTGTAAACTTAAAAGTATTCTTATCATTTAAAAAGATTTTTAGATTTTAGATTTAAAATATATTTCATTATTTAAACTAATAACTTGATTTTTATATATATTTATATACAAACATACATACATAGTCAATTTTTATATTTATATTTTATATTTAATAAAGAATTTGAAGTTTTTAAAATTTTATTTTTTACATATGGGAGAAGTTTACATCTGATTAAATGTGAAAAAATTGAATAATTTTTAAAATTTTATTTTTCATGTTTTATTTATTTTTACCCACTTAAAATAAGATTTTAAAATAATTTTCACATGACTACGTATCTTCATGCAGAAAAAACTAAATATTAATTCATTATGAGCTATGTTACTTGAAAAAAGATAAGTCACAAAAAAGCATAAAATAATTTTAATTTTTTTATATTCGTAACCTTTTTACTCATAAAAAATACATAATCAACATATATTATATATTGTAAGTGTCTTTTTGCTGAAAAGTCTATTGATTTGAATGCATCATGAACATGCAAAAATAAGTTGATACCACAATCTATTTTGGAAGTACTTTAGAAAATTAACTAAAGTTAATCATTAAAAGTATATTTTGACATAGAATAAAATAAAGCACAAAAACTATAGAAATTGCATATTAAATATAAAAAAAAAAAACATACTCTTAATCAGTGGTCCATAATCACTATAAGAAAATATTATTTTGGTAAATCTAATTGGAATTGTGTTTAGTTTAGTTATTTAGAAACATGCATAATATTCATTGAAACCACATATAACCAAGTAAACAAAGTTAATTTGTTATATGTCCAATGCAATTTCTCATTTAGTGACGTTTTTCAATAATTGGACATATAATTTTTTCTTGATCAGTTACCTTAATTACAAGGATTCATCATTGTCTTGTCTTTTTTTTTTTCTTTTACTCTTCCTAGAAGCTCACAACCCCTTTTGCTCCCTTGGTGACTCGAACTCGCAACCTTCGGGTTGAAAGTGAGGGGTGCTTACCATCCGAGCAACTCACTCTCGTCGTCTTGCCCTTCTACATATGTCAATATTCAAAAAATAAATGCAATTAGACAAATTTTAAATTTACCCCATTAATAAAAATAAGTAACGATAGTAAAATTAAAAAATCTATTTTAATTTAAAGGTAAACAAATCAATTAACACCTGTAGGAGATAAAATTGACCTTGTAGTTGTTAATTTGCTATAAAATAGGGTAAAAAGGAAACGTGACTTTATTTTTATTTTTGCGATATAGTTATTTTAGAGTGTGTACTATTATAATTTTAATTTGTTAATTTTTTTTAAAATTTACCATTTACAAATTAAAATAGGAGTTATGAATTATTTCAAGAAAAAGAAAATTTCAAATGAAAATAACTATAAATATTAAATAGTAAAGTATGGCACAAATTTAGGCATGTTTTATATTTAAAAAATAATATTACTTTCAATTATTACGTTTTCATAATTTTTCCAGATTCTTGCGTAAAACATTTTTTCCTAATTTTCTATTTTAAAAGTTTTAAAAATTATTTGTATGCAAAAAATTTGTAACCGTATGTGTATATATTAAAATTTTATTTTTTAGTTTAACTAATTAATATAAAAATCTTACAAAATTCTAATAAAAGAAAGAAGAAAGTTATAACATGCATTGATTTATGGTTGCACGTTTTTAGGACTCCGACATGAAGCACTGATATGCAGTAAATTTTAAATTTTAAAATTTTAAAATTCGATTTAAAATTCAAAGAAAGTACCGTTGGATTCATCTCGGCTACAGAATGCTTTGATTGTTTTTCGATTCTTCCACCGCTAAGAAAAAAAAAGAACGAATTTGACAATTGTCAAAATAAGAAGAAAAATGAACAGTTTTGACGATTGTAAAAACAAACTGCTTTGATCAAGAGCTTTTTTTCCCTTTAGATGTTCATAATAGAGAGAGTGGGTTAATGTCAATTTAAATAATTTTAATAGTTATAGTTTAAATGTGGGAAGTTACTTTTTAAGTTACTTTTAAAAAAAAAAAAGTGGTACGGTTATATTTTTTAATAGTCAATTTAATTGACTATTTCTAAAACAGAAAAACTTATCCTCATTTTTCAATTTAAACTGCCTTGTATATTGAGTTTGAATAGAATTGAAATTAATTGTTTGAAAGTTTTGCAACACTATTTGTATTTTTTTTAAATATAAAAATTTAATTGACTATTAAAAAATTCAACTGCTTTATATTTTGATTTTAAAAACAGAAAAATTTCAAGTTTTACTAATTTATAAATTGGATTTTAAAAAAATTAAATCTGTTTTTTTTTTAAAAATGTTGACAGTTTTTTATTATTTGGGTAACTTGATGACATGTGTTTACTTTTATACCAAATTTTGAATTTACAATATTTAATTTATTATATAATATTTAATTATTAATTATTAATTATTTAAATTTTTGAAAATTTGTGGCGCTGACATGTGTTGTTTTTTCTTCTCCCATTAAATATAGATAGATGTTATTACATATGTTTTCTTTTATTCTCTATATTTAACATAAATTAGATATTAAAATAGAGAATGACATTTCCAATCATTTTTTATTATACTCTCTATTCTTCATTTGGAGAACCTCTTTATTTCACTTTTTGACTATTATATTATTATTTATATAATCTAATATTATAATTAACAAGTTATAAATCATATAAGACCATTAATTAAATGTCTAATATACGTAATTACTTTTTAAATCTAATATAATATTTCAAAAAATATATTATTTAATATATATACTACTTTCATCCCGAATTAATAATATTTTCAATTTATTTATTTTTCTTTTTCTGCCTCTTTAAATATATAATTTAAAATTATTATTATTATTATTATTATTATTATTATTATTATTATTATTATTTACAATGAAGAATACACAAAATTTAAATGATAAAATAAAAATTTTCATTTAAAAATAAGATGCATAATAATTTAAATACAAGACAACAATACAATACATGACATAATAATTTAAAAATTACAACAATAATTTAGTAACCAAGTAGGTTGTTTCCAGATTCATCAATGTTCAAAAAAAAAATTAGTGTATGTTCTAAAGAAATGCTCATTTTGAACTATGTAATGCATTAATAGAGTATTTATGGGAGCAATGTAATATTATTTGTGTAATCGTATTTCATATTTCACTTTTATTTGAATTGTCTATTAATATGTATAATATAGAATATTTTCTTGCAATTTATGTTATTTAAAAATTTAGAATAAAATATAATTTTATATTAAATAAAAAATTTAAAAAGAATAAAATTGTATATTACATGAAGATTAAATAAAGGGAAATATTAAAAACTTAGAGAGTGGAGTTAAGTGAAGTAAGTCATGTCTTCCATCACTCCCTTTTCAAGTTTTAAAACAAGGAGCATTAAGAATAAGCCAAAAGATATTTCTCAATGATTGGAAAATCATCTTCTGAAATATAACGCTAGTTAGGTCTCAAAAAGCTTTTGAGAGGTTAATTGGTTTGAATAGAAGATATAAGTACATTTTCATAGCTCTTATGGGACCATTTCAAAGACCATATGAGTTAGATCAATATCAAAGGAAGTTAGGGTTACAAAATGCTTATTGCAATTGTTGAGAAAAAATATGAATTATGTGGGATAATGATTAGACTATAGAGATAATTAGAGATAATAAGCAATGTTTGACCATGAAATTCATAAAGAATAATGTGGAAATAATGGTTACTTCAGTGTACGTAAGATGTGATGCATTGGAAAGATAAGAGCTCTGGAGGGAATTGGAAGCACTAGCTGAGAGGATCTTAATACTTTGGTTAGTAGGAGGTGTTTTTAATGTTATTAGATTGACGAAAGTAAAATAAGGGTGGTTTGATTTTACTCAAGATGAAGTTGTGGAGTTTAGTCAGTGTATTAATAGTTGTGTTTTAAATGAGTTGAGATTTTTAGGCAGCAAATTCACATGATGGAACGACAGAATTGAAAGGAAATGTATATTTAAGAGGTTGGATAGATTTTTTTGTACTCATGAGTTCGCAAATATCTTTCCTACTATAAGGTTCATCACCTAGTGAGACAAGGATCAGATCAGGCCCCTTTATATATGTCATGCAGCTCAAGAGAGGAAGTGATAATCAGACCTTTCAATTTTTTTAATTTTTGAACAAGACATCAAAACTTTAAGAAAATCATAGGAAAATTGGCATTTGGATTTTGAATGAAACTCGTTCACAAATTTTCAGGCTAAAATCAAGAAGATGAAAGAGGTACTAGCAAAGTGGAGCAAAGAGACACTTAGAGATATTGCAACTCTAGAAGATGAAATAAGGGTGAAGAATGTCAATTGGAGATTATTGTCAACCCAAAAACTAAAGCAGAATTGTTGAGTAGAGTAGGTCAATAGGGAAAAAATTTGGATAAAAAACTTCTTGGGTAGTGATTTAAATTCTTTTAGCTAGGCCAACCGTAGACGAAATATATATGTGTTAGGTGAGGTCTAAGGCTATCCAAAAATAGATGAGGTGTAATTTTGAGGTCTGGTTGATACATCCTTGTAGCCAAGACATTAAGGAATTCATAGGGCTTTTTGAAATTAAATTTGGGTAAGTAAAACTTCCGAAATTGAACTTGACGTGAAACGTATATGTCGGGACGTCAAAAAAAAAGTTTATATTGTAAAAATTGCCTCTTTCGGAGTTCAAGTTTCTGAACTTTAGTCGATCCCGCTATAGCGAGAGGCGTTTCGCTATAACAGAGTGTGCAAACCGCTATTGATAGGCTAGTTGTCGCTATAGCAAACAAGTTAGGCCGCTATAGCGAGCTGAAACAGATTTCAGCGCAGATATAGCCTCAAAATTTTTATTTTCTGCCCTCGGATTGTTTAGAATTTTCAAGAGGTAAATTTAATTATAACATAAAATAGATAGATGTCACTAAATATTACCAATCAATCTATATTTCAATTAACGCTATTACTTCTTCCGTCTCTCTCAATTACATAATTAGTAATATATTAATATGTAATAAACAATAGATAGTTGCTGATAAATAAAATAACATCTTACTATGAAGCAGATAAAAATTAAATGGGAAAATGCATAAGTATCCCCCTAACCTATGCCCGAAATCTCAGAGACACACTTATACTATACTAAGGTCCTATTACCCTCCCGAACTTATTTTATAAATAATTTTCTACCCCTTTTCGGCCTACATGGCACTATCAACCAGATATTTTGAAAAAATTGTCAACACGCGCTGGGCCCAGAAGATAGTGTCACGTAGGCCGAAAAGGGGTAGAAAATTATTTATAAAATAAGTTCGGGGGTAATAGGACCTTAGTATAGTATAAGTGTGTCTCTGAGATTTCGGACATAGGTTGGGGAGGTACTTATGCATTTTCCCAAATTAAATATACAACTTAATACGTGAAATTTAGAAAAAATACTTACTATTATATAGAAATTTCAAGATCCATCATTTTCCCAACACTAGAAAATTACTCCATAATAAAATTGGTATTACTAACGAAAATATTCTTCTCCATTAAATAAGAAAATAGAAAAAATATCCAGGATGAATAATTCCACTATTTAATTAAAGTAGGAACTAGAAAAATTTACAACATCAAATAACTAAAAAATAATAGAAGAAGAACTTGAAAAATATTCGAAGTGTCTCCCCAGAAATAGAAATGGAAGCCTCTATTTAAAGATGAAGATATGTTCCTCTTAACCAATCAAAATTGATTGTTACTATTTTATTGTATTTTGGTTTCGGCAATTGAAAATTGCAAATCTCTCAATTAATTCCTTCTTTTTTCTTTTCTTTCAATTTGTGGGTCCCACGCAAAGGGAAACTTTTCACTACTCCCTCCGTCTCATATTATATGTCACATTTTCCATTTGCACTTGCATTAATAAATAAGGTAATTTTATCGTTATGCCCTTATTTAATGTTTGCTTATGACAACTTTGTAATAAATGATAAAATGTTAGATTTCAAAAATATAAATGCATTTGGATGACTATTTAAATTTTAGAGTTTATTTTTGGAGTCAAATTTTTTCACCAATTGATCCAAAAAAATTTAAAAATCAAGTTTTTCCCACCTCAATTTTCTTATATATTTTGTGTAAAGTATTTTTTTATATTTTTATATATAAATTCTTAAAGCAAACATGACAAAATATTCAAATTTCATTACTTCAAATTAATCTAAATTTTCCTTTGAACTTTTTGAAATGTCATCTTCCTTGATAAAATTTGTTGAAACTTCAATTTTCAAGATTATTTTTGAATTTTTTTTCATCTTTTATTTTTAATTTGTTTGTTGATATTTTATTTCAAAATCAGATTTTATAGAATAAGTAGTTAATTAATGAATGAAGTATTCTCCTAATGAAATTAATTACTTGTAGATTTCCTAGGTTAGTCAAAGTAAATACATTTTCAAGATTAATTAATTAATCTATCAAGGGTATAATGGGCAAAAAATGATAATTTATGCATAAATTTTATAAATTGACATATATTGTGGTCCAACTATTTTTAGAAAGGGGCAACATATAATATGGGACAAAGAGTATTGTTCTCCATCTTTCTTTCATTTCTTTCTTCTTTGATATTTCTTTCCTCTTTCAGCTTGTGGGCCGAAAGATTTACCCAATTCTTTTTCCATATTTATAACTACTTCTTGTCCCTCTCTTACATAATTTTTTATTATCTTTATTTGTGTTGAATTTTTTCTTGTAAATTAGTACTTGTATTTTCTTTGCCGTATATCTCCTTAGTTGATGTTTTCTTATCAAATTGTGGCATTTTTTGCAAAGAAAAATAAAAATATTACTATTAAAATTAAATAAAAACTTAGTTTATACATGATATTTTTCTCTTGTCAGACACCTATCTTTCATACATTAAGGATTCCATAGATTTATAGCCTTATTGTTTTACAAATATCTTTATGATTTAGACTTTTTATCTATAACATTATTGAGTTTGTTTTTCAAAGTTATTGCATGTTTATCTTTTAAAAGCTTACGCATAGTAATTATAGCTTTCAGTATAGTAATAAGCCAAATCAAGAGGGTTCAAAATTAGAAATGATTTTGAGTATCAACCACGCTCTGAGTGTAGGCTAAAGGCATGACAATTCATCGAAGAAGAAGAAAAGATTACAGAAGTGTATTTTGCCTGTAGGAAAACTTGTTCAAATGACATTGTAGAAAGTAATTGATAAATGAGTTACTTAGGGTAATTGTTTTTGATTCAATAGACATTTTTTTCTTCTAATTTTCCCATTTTTTTAACAACAAAGTGAAATCCAACAACAATCGACTGAAGATGAGAAGCTACACATATTCATCTAACTAGTGATCCATCATTTTGTGCTTAACGCTACAATAATGCCTGTGAAATTTAAAACTTTTTCCTAAAATTCCCACAGTTATGACTAATAAATCTGCTTTAATCTAAACTAAATGTTAGTATTCCCTTATTTGCGCTTTAAGCAGCTTTAAACTTCTCAAGCTTTGTGAAAGAATGAAAAATAAAGTAGGCAAAGCAATAAGAGCATAATATATGTCTTTATATAAAGTTAATCTTTTAATTATGGCCAAGTAATATGTCAACCGTTACAAGTAAGTATATGATCTGACACATGTTATCGGATTCAGGCAAGTTTTTATTCGTAGTATTTAGCAGGAAAACATTTTTTAGTCATGATGTTGATTGTCCTTAATAGGATTATGAATTGATCGGTTTGGTTTGATTTTGTAACACCTCGGATTCGAGAAAGGCCTAAAAATGGCTAATGGGGAAGAACTCACAGATCAACACCTGGATCATGGACCCTCCACGGAGCTCTAGACGGGCCGTGAAAGGGACCACGGTCCATGTGGTGGCCCGTGGCAAGTCCCCCAAGACATGCTGAGCAAGGATCCCTCCCACGAGGGCCTTAATGGCCCGTGGGGAGGTGGACGGGTCGTAGTAACGCCCGTGTGGGGGAGGCAGAACCTACCCCAAAGTTAGCCACCTCCCACGAACCCCTAGACCGGTCATGAAGAGGTAAATGACTGGTTAAGGTGGTCGTGAAGGGGCAAGGCAGCAGGAGGCCTCTCCCAAGGACCATGGCTGCCACAACGGCTCGTGAGGTCCTTGACGGCTCCTGAAGGCTACCGTCGTCTGGTGGTTGCGTTAGGGCTTTTGGGTATTTTTTTAAATTATTCTAGCCTATCACGATGCCGTTTTACCCTTACCTAGAGGTCCTATATAAGTGTTTTTGACCCCAAATTTTCCCAATAGAAATCATTCTCTCAATTTCCTAAAAGAAGAATAAGTCTTCCTCCCCAAAATAATTCTCTCTCTAGAAAGCTTGAAGAAGGAGTCAACCTAAGGTTTCAAGTCAATCCTCCGATTCTACCATTGAAGGCAAGCTTTTGGCATTGATGTATGATAATTTTCATCCATGGAGCCCTTTCCTCCATGGAGTTCCTAAATTCTCCAATTTACAAAGTTAGAATTCCCCAATTAAGTTAGGAATTTTTTTCCATGTCACGGGTTCCTTTAAATGTTGATTTATTTAATTGATTTATGAAATTTTATGCATGAATTGATATAATCTCATGATTTTAAGATAAATCCCCATGAACTCATGCTTAACCCATGTTTTCTAGTTATTGATGATTGAAAGTGAGTTTTGAACTATGAAAGGTGAATTATGGAATTGATGAGATATGATGTAGATTGCTTTGAGAGTAAAAACATATATGTTGTTGTTGTGGTTAATTGTTGTGAAAGGATTGCTCACATAACTACCTCATGCATGAATGTGAAAGGTTTTCTCACATAAAGGATTTTAAGGTTGAAAGGTTTTCTCACCTAAAATGAATCAAAGTTAAGAAGCTATCCTAAAGAAACTTAGCTTGAATTAGTTACTTAATTGTACCTTTCCATGGATGACATATGACTTAGCTTGGATTGACTAGATGACGTACGTTCCCTTCCATGGATAATAAAGACAAGTTAAGAAAATGACTATTCCGTGGGATTACGCTTAGCACCGAGAGGATATTGGGATGGAAGCTCTCCTGTTAGTAGAGGCCGAATTTCTAGTAGCAATCTCCTTATCCCATACCTAGGTGCCCTTATAGGGTGATTGTCTTAGATCGACATTAGCTAGTGGATCCACATAACCTAGAAGTTCATGGTCGTACCTTGGCAAGTAGGACACCCCTTTTCGGTGTGGGGTAGACACCGAATTCCGTGTTGATAGCTCACATGGTCTTATATGTCGGTTAAAGGTAAATTTCCTACAATAATGAACTAAGGTTACTTCAAGAAGTATCTCACATGTGTTTTAAGATAATGTCTAATTGTATTGACCATATTTTACGACTTGTGTCGTCTAGCCTTTTTATATCATGTTTTAGCTTGGTCATTGCATATCATGAAGATATCCCCTTTTAAGCATGTTTTCAAACGTTTTATGCATGACTATCATACTTGGTATATGTTTGTACTAGCGCATACTCTTGCCTACATTTTCCCAAATGTAAGACCCGACCTTACAGATTCACACTTCTGTGGCTAGGGATTTCACATAGAAGATTGAAGATTAGTGAGTCCTCATATTCCGAGGACCGAACTTGATTTGCCTTTTTGGTTTTTACTTTCAGGTTTTAAACTTGATGTACGGGCTACGCCTCGGTCAATTTTTTGTACTAGATGGCTTTGAGACGATGTTTAGATTTCCGCTTTTCTATATAAAACTTTTATATGTTGAACCTGTCTTGTAAATCATTTTATTCTATTATTTTGTATGATGAATGCTAAGTGACTTATATGGGGCCTCTCGGGGTCTTATACGCCATGTTATGCCTAAGGGCTATCTTGGGCCGTGACATATTTTATATATTATCAATTCTCAATTTTTATATATGCTAAACTTATAACCAAATAAATAAGATATTTTTTTATCGATTTATCTGTTTTGATCCTTCACGATTCGATTTTCGATTTAACCAATAAAAATGCTTATAAAATGAATATATGACTTCTCTAATAATTTGATGCGACAAGACAATAATATAACTTTTTAAAAGCACTCATAAAGTAGAAACAATAATAACCATCATGAAGAGAGCTATACAAGTGCAACACTAAGAGAAATTAAGAGGAATATGATTCTTACTTTAGGTTTTAATGTTTTGTATAATGTGAAGTTGTGAACTCAAAGTCATTGTGAAGACTGAAGTGTGAATTGAAGGCTTAAGGACAACGACAGTAATCAATAAAGTACTAAGATTAATATTTAATATTTATATAGGGGTAAAGTAATAAATTACTATAGTCATAATAGGTTATCGATTTATCCAATAACCCAATATTAAAAAATTTAAACCGAACCAAAACTCAATATTTTTTTAATAAAATCATTAAAACCCATTAACTCAATAGTAATAAATCAATAACATTTTTTTTCGATTCGATTTATTGATTAGTTCGATTTTCGCACACCTTATTTTTAACAAGAAAATGAGCATACCCCTGTTGTGCCAGTTATTAATCGGTGATAGCTATGAGATGATCTTCAGTTAGAGCCCCTCAATTGAAGAAACAAGAAGTATCTTAGAGGTCGTTTGGCAGGAAGTATTAGCTAGGAAAAATAATATATGTATTGTATATGATATTATTTTTGGTAGGAATTTTTGACCTATGTTATACACCCTACATGACATTATAGGATATATAATTAATACCTTCAATTTGGTGGTATTAGTAATACAGTAATACATATGATTTAATACCATGAGATTAATTAATCTATGTAAAAACAAAAAAACCACAAATCCTTTTAATCATGTTATTTTTTCTTTGATTTTAAATTTTATATTTGTACTAGTAAATTTATTTAAATAAATTAGCTTACAAATTTTATTATTTAGAGAGAGAGAGATTTGTTTGTTGCAAAATAAATTCAATACAAATCAACACAATATTTGAAATGTGAGTTGTTTAACATTTACTAATTGAAAAAATAAATATACCACAACATGACGTTTGTGATCTTAATTGAATGCATTATTTTGTTGATATATATTTGATTTTCTAATTATTTGTATTTTGAACAATTTATAAAATTGCATACATAATAAAACTACAACTTACATTTTTTATGTGTAAACATAGATTATTTTTTCGATTGTAAACGTAGATGAACTATCTTTTTTAAATTGAAAATTGATGGTTTATGAGTGATAAATTTATTAAGATGACAATTATTTACTCTCAAATAATTCAAGTAAGAAAAAAGCAAACATGACCACAAAATTATTCTTCTCCTAGCTAATTAGAAGGCCACAAAAACAATAATATTATCTAACAATTATATACCTTGACCCTCTTACATAAAATAGAAAATCTCATAATAATTCAAGAATATAATTAGAAAGAAGCTTTTTGTAAAGTTTCAATCCAAACACAAGATTAAATGAGAATCAATGAACCATTCACTTGATAAAAAATAAACCTGACATTACTAGTCCATGCATTACTAATCCACACGTTATTAATCTTTGTACCAAACAACACCTTAGTGTTCAATAGTTAACATACCAAGTATAAAAAGTAATATCTAATCTATATATACAATATCATTTTCCAGCAAACCCTTTGTCACACCCCTCTGCAAATGGTGGAAACTGAAGCGAGGCAGCAAAAGCCTCTCACCAAGCTGCTGCCAGCTGAAAACTTAAAGATGGAGGACTGAGGTTCACTTGGAAATGTGTTTCATCAAGTCCAAGAAAGTGAATATGTCATAGGTAGAAAGTAAACAATGTCAGAAAAGCCCTAGTAGCACATTCATCATCACTAGACCATACCAGCCTACTTTTTTATTTCCTTCCAGGATCAACTAGCAAGAACACTTAGCAAGTTTTCATATGACTGTCCCATCTTTAATGGTTGCATTCTTCATTATGACGGTAATCCCGGACCTAATGTAAAATCCTTCTGCTGACCTATCAGCTTCTTCAACACCCTGAAACAACATCCAAGCATCAGTTAAACTAGTATTAACTTCCGTGATGATTTCATACTTCAAAAGAAAGATACTTACTTCCTTGTTCAGAATAACCACATCTTTTCCTATCTTTGCATTCTTGTCAATTATGCAATTTCTTCAAGAAAATAGAAAGAAAAGCATGTCAAAGTCCTCTCAATGTAACCTTGTTAAAGTTTGGGCAAAGAACTGTAAACTACATTGAAATGAATAATGATACACTAATCAGAGGACCAGAGCTCAAAGTTTTCAAGCTGGTCATTCAAAATGGAAGTCTGAGTGGTCAATTTTCAATCAACAAGCTAAGTGTGAGAAGTGAGTATGAGTTCAGTAGAAAATCTTACTGTATCTTGGTGTTTGGCCCGACCCCTATTGGAACCTTTCCTTCTGCTAGTAGTGAAGCAATCTCAGATTCAGTTTGATAATAATCTGCACCCATCATCATGGTATCCTGAGAAGTGTTAAGACACATTCAGCCTATAAACAAGTAAGCACCAAATAGCTGTTTATGAAGAAAGCACCTGAGTGCTAAGATCATGCTTGTTGTTCATTACTCTACTATGCTAAAGTCCATACCTAGAGTACATCTTACCAGCTTATTTGCAGAAAGAAATCAAAACTGTAAATCATCCTTCCTACAACTAGTTTGATTGCACATTCACAGGATAGATGGTAACTGTTATGTGCCTTACACATCTGTCATCTGGGTTTCTAAGTTGTCAGAATGCATCAGATGAATGCAGGATGTCGTTTTTAATTTAGTCCAAGCCCTAGCTCATAGAACTCTCCACCTAAAAACAGATAAGAAAAGCTTTCAATGAGAATATGAAAACATACCTTAAATTCAACACCATAGTCTAAGCGTGATCGTACACCAACTATAGAGTGCTGGATGTTGCATTCCCTCAGAAAGCAACCATGTGAAATTATTGCATCCACTATCTGACAATGAACAGCATTAACATGGCAAGTTCATAGTACCCTGCAATCCTGGAAATTTTTACTACAAGTATTTATGTTAACTTGCATACCCTGCTTTTGTCAACTTTTGTAGGAGGTAAGAACCTAGCAGAAGTGTAGAACGGGGTCTTCGGGTCATTGAAGTCAAACTTTGGAGGCTACATTAAACAGGGAAAAAAGAGGAAAAATGCAATTTAGTAACAAGTTATTAATCAATAACTGAAGGTGGAGATTATGGTAAACAAAAAAAATAACTATCAAATTCGCTGAGGATTACTTAAAATACTGCTACATATTTCAGAGTCCTTGCATCGACCGTCTAGCTCTTACTTTGAGTAATAGTAGAAGTAGTTAGATGGTAGTAAACATTAAGGTGCTCACCTGCTTTGTGAGGGCCAAGTTGGCATCAAAGAAAGACTTCACTGTTCCAATATCCTCCCAGTAATCATTAAACAAATATGCCTAATAAAATCAATCAGTCAAAATCTACGTATACAATGAACAGCAAAATTTGTGAACTTCAAAAGGTTAGAAGTTGCAATTGAGAAAGTTACCACCAGCTATTACCTGGACATTGTGATCCTTCACAGCAGAAGGGATGATTTCAGAGCCAAAATCATTGCATGAAGGGTACGCTGACTTGAGAAGTTTTAGTAAAACATCAGTTTTGAATACATAAACACCCATGGATGCAATGTAAGGAAAATTGGACGCCTCTTGCTCAGATAGTCCGAGGATAGATGTGTCAACTTGCTGCAATATAATATTAGACATACAAAGCAAGTTATGTAGGAGAAGAGACAATGTGAAAGCAAGAGGGGCTGCATGGGGATAATTAGTTAATAGCTAACTCCAATTTAAAAAGAATTTACAAAGTTCCAGCTGTGGAAGCCTAAATGTATGTACCATTGCCTTCAAAGCAGGGCCTTTGGGTTTCTCAGCAAATTGGATGATACGTCCTGTTTCATCTATTTTCATCAATCCAAAATCTGAAGCTCGACTGCCAAAAGAGAGGATGGAAGAGGGTAAGAGACAGAGAAAGAGAAAGGTCTTGATTAACTCCTTGATAGAGCTTAAAATGTTTGTTAGCTCTTATAGTGCATTCTAAATAGACAACATGACTGAAATCTAGAAGCAGATAACAGAAATAGACTTAAGGGAAACTGGTAAGTGTAAACTCTGTATGCTTCCAGATCTTTCAGTGGATATTAATCAGTGCTGGTGCTTAGAAGTTAATGAGGATGCAAGATGGGAAAATGTATCTACATTATTACTATCTATCCATGATGATGGTGATTAAAAAGATACCAGGTCCAGTTAAATAGTTAAAATTTCAAGCTTTCTACAGTTCTAATTTTCTCTCTTATTCTATTTCCTGGTCTGAAAGCCAAAATCATATTGAGGATTAATACAAATCATGATGAAATAGGGCCTTTTGCAATTATATCTGTAGATTGATATGTCAGATACAAAGTGCCACTTCAATTTTCAATATGCCTTCATATTTGAAACAACTGTGGTCACCATTTGCCACTCTTAACAACACTAAGAAGAACCTTTCAAAGAGTTCAGGGAGATAGAAAGCAATGCAAATAGTGTTTGGCTTCACATTAAATAAGCTATCAAGTTAAAAGAAAGATCAATCTCATACCCATCGTCCATTGGAACACATGAAACTGTAATATCAGCATTCGCATCAATATGCTTCTGCAAGCACAAATATTATTCATTAGGCAAAGTATATGAACACAGGGTTGGTGTAGGAAGCAATTGTTGTCATAAGTTGCTCATATACCTGAACAAAGTCCATGTAGTTCATTCGGTAAAGATGGTCACCAGACAAAATTATTATGTGCTCGACATTCTTGTTCTTCTGATTCTATGTCATTATTTTTTTAAAAAAAGGTCAGCATTTTTCCAAGGGAGCTTTATCAATGACCGATCTTATTTGCTTACCTCAAATACCCATATAAATTGCCGCACAGCATCAGCAGTGCCTTGGAACCACATTTTTCCTGCATCCCCTGGAGTCTGGGTTGCAGCTAAAACCTGCATTTGAGAAAAACTTTTTTTATCTGTCGAGGACACATTTCAGTTATCTTCCCCATTTTAGGTTTTTCAATCTACCTCCCCCAGGATCCAAGGAGCCAGACGGGAGGAAATTAACAAAGCTTTTACAATATAGACAGTCACCAAGCATCTCATAGAAGTGTTTTCTTAAAAAGATATGATTAAACTTCTATGTCAAAATATAAGTAGCTTAAAAGAGCTCAAACTAAAAACTTCAAGTAACCAAAATGACCTTACCTCCACAAATCCATCTCCAAAACCCACTCCATTTCCAAAATTATACGTGCGGGCAAGGTGACGATTGAGGGAAAAGGAATTGAACTGTGTTAAGATGAAAATTTTCCGTATGCCACTGTTAATGCAGTTACTCATTGGTACATCAATTAGCCGGTAACAACCACCAATTGGAACCTGAAGAACAAAGCCAATAGTCACAGAATTTGAATGAAAACTGATAAGAGAATACATTCTTAAGGCTTAGTTGCAGTGAGAACAGAGAAGGGAATCCACACTTAGCTTAACTTAGTCCTTTCTTTAGTCGTCAAAAATCTAGCTGAATTGGATTTAAGAACCACTACAATTTTTAAGACTGAAGTTGGTATGAATTGGACATGTTGTCGACCTCAAAAGACACATAATGGAGTAACAACCAAGATTCAAGCAAAAAGAGAAGATATATATGTGTGTGTGTGTGTTGTAACTCTTACAGCTGGTTTAGCTCTTCTGCTGGTAAGAGGAAAAAGACGAGTTCCAACACCACCACCTAGAATGACAGAGGCAACAGCTTTTGGGTCCGCAGTTGGTTGTTCCTCAAACATTGATTCTTCAAATGGCTGAAACCAATATGAATAATACAAATTAATCTTGTTCTTGATCATTCACTTTACTTTATCACGTAATTTCCTCTACTTACCAGCATCTCTTTGTTTATATCACGGGTGAGAACAGCAGACGTAACATTTCTACCCCTTTGTTGAGTTGTAAAGCTCTTGCACGACCGGACCCCAAAACCCTTGTTTATCAATCTTCTTCCACTAATCTTCTCTCCCCAAAATGCACTCTCTTGGTTGCAAATTGCCACTGATTGTGCAGTGCCCTTCATACTAGCACACAACGCATCCATTGCTCTACCAATTATTCACGTCACCCACAACATAAACAAGTACATTAATTCTAAAAAACGAAAAACAAAAGATTCCAACTTTACACAGGAAGTACCAAAAACAATTAACAAAAAGGTTACTATTTTACACGGCACCAGATTCCTGTACCAAAATATCAATTCATAGATTCCAACAGAACAAAATTCAATATCACAAAACACAACTTGCAACCCCAAAATATCAATACATAGATTCCAATAGAACAAAATCAAATAATTTACATTACCCAAAACCCTTTTTTATTAAACTAGATCAGAAAACACTCAAATCATACAACTTTTTCAGAATCTATACTATATACTACTAGCATTTTTCTATATATATAATAAAAAAATAAACAGCTTTCTCAGTACCTGAATTAAGCTTTTTCAAACACCCAACTTTTCCTCAAAAAGTTTTCTGCAGAAAGTTTTTGGTACTTACAAATAAAATTATTACTAGGTTAGAGTGTGTTCATAACACAACACAGTGGGGTTGTAAAGTCTGTGGACTCTCCTGAGATTTACAGAGTCCAGCATATTAACGTGAATCAAACATTTGACACTCTCCACGTGTTACTTAAAAGTAGGAGAAACACAATAAAAATAACAGCAAATATTAAATATTTGTGCACTATTCTTTTTGTTGAATCACCAGAAATAGTGCCGTTTGATCAGGTGAGATCAAAGATAAAATTGAAGTGGATATGCAATTTTAATTTTTTAAATTGTTAGTAATTATATCATGTGAATATTTTGTGAAAATTTAATCACTATTTTGGTATTTTCCGTAAAAATTATATAGATATAAAATAGTAGACTATTTCTTTTATAAAATATAAGTTTGTGGGTCAATATTTGTATTGGAAAATATGAGATGATTATATGAATTCGCTTAGACACCTCAACTAGATTACTACCTATTAGACACTCTAAAATTAACGAATATGTATCTATTGAACACAATGACTACTAGCTTTAAAAGTGTTGTGTGTGACGTTGTCTTGTAAAAGTCACGAATAATGATATGTGCCACATGGGCCCAATCTAACTATAAAATATGAATTTTCAATTTTGAAAAACTGAAAAATCCAAAAGATTAATCAACAAAAAAAAGAAAAAAGAAAATACCCCCCCCCCATCCCCAACAAACCCATCCACCCACCCACCTAACCCTTTGTCCTTTCCTTTTCTTCCCAGTCACCCGCCATCCTCGGCTCCTTCGGTGAGATCAAAATTTCTTTTCCTTCTTATAATAAACTATGAGAATTAAGTCTAATATAGATAGTGAAAAAAATTACTCACTCTATTCGATTTTACTTGTCAAATATTTTCTAGTTTGATTTATATTTTTCCTTATCATTTTTGACAAATCAAGAAAGGACAATTTTTTTCCTATTATATCCTCAATTTGTTAACATTGAGTTAATATCTTTGAAAAATGTAGTGAGTAAATATGTTTAAGACCCTATTAATTAATAGAGATAAAATAGTAAACTCAATATACCAATTATTGATTTCTTAATAGGTGTGCCAAGTCAAAATTTGTCAAATAAATTCGAACGAATGGAGTATCAAGCATGAGTATCTTAGTGGGGTGATTGTAGAGACGTTTGTGAAAAATAAATTGATGTTGATAAATCATTTCAAAATCGACGATAGAGAAATATTGAGAGGACTCAAATGGATTCTATCAAATTTATCATTTTTAATAAGCTTAATAGGTGGTGATGTTTGCTCGGAGTGGTTCAATTAGTAGATTTAGTTTTTTTTTAATAAAGAATGAAAAAACGAAGAATCAAAATAAAGTGCAAAGTTAACAATCTTTAAAATGGGGCGAAGATGTCACACCCCAACTTAGAGATGAACCTGGTACATGATGCCACACTTGACCCTAAATTGACCCTTGTTGGATAATTATGCTATCAGCGTAATACCAGCAATAAACTCAAAAAAAAAAACAAGTATAACTCTACTTTAAAATAAGTCTTCGGGGTCAAGGCCCCTATGGAAAAAGCTGCAATCAGCTCAGTTAATAAAAAAAAATCATACTAAATCATGTGTCAAGGCCACCATGATATCTAAAAATATATAAATTGAACAAATATAATCATATATGATCAAGACCAATAGACCACTATGCTAAAAGGAAAAAATAACAAGGTCAGCACAACCGATAACACATATTTATACAACCCAAATCTACAAGCCTCTAAAAGTACTATACTTGGTCGAGATAGAGCTCCGAACATGACAAAACATTAGCAAACCTCTAGATCTGGCAACTTTGGAAGATGTGGAGCTGAACAATCTGTTGGCTAAACTACTAAGAAGGCCTATGTACCTGTCAGTCAAAACATGTAGGTAAGAATGCAACACTCCCAAGCAATGAAACATCAGTACGAACAATGTATAGAGTATGATAGATAATATAATAACTGAACAATAGCATAATATACTGAAAGTAATCATGTAAGAAAGTCAAGGATAAAATCAGTCTACTAACTACTCATGAATCTAAGCATACCAAAAATAATCAAACAACAACCTAACGAGCCCCATAAGCTCGACACCACCTACCTGGGTGTCATGCCCAAGACTACCCTCTAGACGCGAGACAGTGCCTAGAGCCACAAGTGACCCCAAACTAATCACATGACATATCATGACACTAAGATATTATACATAAACAGAATAAACTGACAAGCAAAATCAAGTCTATATAACTATCATATCAATAGAAGAATCTGACACATAAGAACATAAGAAGAAATCTAATTGTCTATATGAAAACCTCTAATCATAGAGAGTTTCTAGGACAAAGCCCCTAGCTAACTCTTAACAAAATTGAAAACTGAAAGTAATGTCTGAAATGGGAACATAAGTGGTGCTCTCGAGGAGATAAAGACTCACTAATACTACTGCAAGTTCGTCACGACCCGAGTCTACACCCTAGACGTGGATGACACTCAAGAACCATTGCTCGTCCCCAGACGGACCCTCATCCTAGCTGACTACAAGCAGAAGACTAATTTAAGCATGCAAAAACTTAATAATTGAATGATTAATCTCGCGCCTCATTTTTCGCAAAATGGGTTTTGGTGCACGACCTAACAACTCTTTTGGGTTTGGGTGAAGTGAAGAGTCGCCACCTAACGAATTAAGATGCGTTAAGGAACCTATCTAACCTAACTAATCTAACTAAATGTCAACGAACCAGAGATCGGGTAAGGGTTCAAATTACCTCGATGGGAAGGTGTTAAGAATCCCTCTAGGTCCACAAAGGTGGTTCCCGATCGTATCTCATACAATATATGTGGGGGGTGGTTACAATTAGCAATTAAGGTCACTTCATTGATTTATTATATGATTAAACATGCTTACTAGGAAATAAATAACATTAAACAATTAATACTGATATAAATTAAGAGAATAAGTGAGAAGATAGAAAGTAGACAAATAGATAGGCGAAAATCATTTTTTTAATTAAACTACCCCAAGCAGTTTTAATTACAAACAAATTAGAAAAGGGAAAAAGGGAAAGGGAGACTCCAAAACTTAAACAAATACCCTTCTTCGGCTTATTATTCGGTCGACTATTATTCGAAAAGACAAAACCAAAGTTTGTCATTTTAAGCTCGAGTCGATTTTCATCATCTCCGTTAAAGGACGTAACTACCCCTATCCCACCTTCCGCATGCATAATGTCCTAGAAGGTGCCTAGCGTCCCCGCTTAATGTCCAAGAGACATTGGACTACTACTAGGAATGTTTTAGACTAAAGAAAATATAGGCTCTTAATTAGGCCCTCTAGACACCAAGCAAAACATATTGGACAACATTTAGCATGTAAAAGCTCATAGTGGCCTCTAGATTTTAATTTATTAGCATGCTAGCAAACACACATAATTAGTGAAAGGTCTCATGCTAAGTGTGTGAGCATACTAACACATTAACAAGCAACACACCAGTATAATAATTAATTTTAAAAGGGGGACAAAGTTATGACATAGTGCAAAATTATTTATTTTAATCAGAATGTAATCAGGGGCAGACCAGTAAATAAAGCATGCACGAATTGTTTATTAATTTATTGAAAGTGGAAAGAGCAGTACGTCGCGATGCAAAAATTAATTATTGCGGGTAAATTTAATCGGGGTAGATTAGTTTAAAACAGTGCAGATATTAGTCAGAAATTGTTACCAAGCTGATTTAATTCTTAAACATGCAAGAAAATATTTAGACACTACCAGTGTAGGAAATACGCAAATAAGTTGTTTTTATTTTTTTATAACATGCTAGAGCCAACTAGATTATTTTAAGTGGCAGACTATGCATAGCAGACTTATCTCAATTTAAAACATGTTGGAGATTACTTATTTACTAATTTTAAAAAAAACACATCAAAATTGCAACAGACAAATAATTAGTCTAATTTATTAAGATCCTAAAATTGATTTACAATTCCAAATTGAGTGACATGTTGAAAATTGATTAATAAACCTATATACATGATTTCTAAGTGATTGAAAGATTGAAAATATTGCAACTCTTATAGGCATGATTTCTAAACCTCAGATAATATATAAAAACAATTAATCCTTATGAACATGGTTCTATAACAAGATAATTAATAAACAACGGTAAATATGATTTCTAATTGATTGACATGTTTAAATTCTTTTAATTATATGATCAGACCAAACTAAATTAACATATTGACCTACAAATCAGATCCCAAACAGTTCCAAGATTTCACACCCGATGAAGATGAGTTATTTGTTACAACGGTTATAAAGACATGCTGATTTTAAACCGATTATTAAAAAATTTCGATTTTCTTGTAATTAGGCATATTATTTATAACAACCACACATAATAAAATAAAACTAAACTAAAAGAAAAGGAAACAGTTAGCACGTATATCCCCTTCCCCTTTAGACGATCCCCCAAATATATTTCATATATATAGAGAGAGTTAGAGTTAATACAACTATTACAAGAATGAAAAATAAATATACTAAATACAAACAAAAATAACACTAAATCCTGTCCGAAATTCCATCCCTGGCGACTCTTCAAATTAGCACTCAATATTTCATACCCTGCTAAATGAAAGAAAGCAATACAAAACACGCACAATAATATCTATTTTATATGCCTAGGTAGAATAAGACATACATACATTTATTTGAGCAACAAATTACACATATACAATCACACATAGAAAAGGAGAAGAAAACTGATCCAGATGCTTCCTTTTATTTATCAATATCCATGTTTGGACTTATGCATAAAAATAAATAAGTAATGATGCAGAACATAAAATTAAATATATATGAAAGTCACTAACCGGTTAAGCAATTAAAGAAAAACAGCAATGAAGACACACTTTAATCCAATAATCGACCAGAACACAGCAAAACAACAAGGGAGAATGCTCACATTTTTGAGAGTTTTATTATACTTTCTTTTAGAGAATAGAGAGTATTTTAGCTAATTGCTAGAATGTCTGAGTGTATAGAAGCGTGAGTAGAAGAATGAGAGAAGGATCTATTTATATAGCAATGAGGGGCACCTTAATAAGGAAATAAAATCAATTAAGCATCAGTTTTCCCTATAAAAGGAGAATTGAATCGGTCAAACATTTTAATTTATTTATTACCAAAAAAGTACCAAACTAATCCACTAAATAAGGTAAAGAGATACAAGTGAATAAAAATATATAAAGAGTAGGACATATCAATTGAAGGAAAGCAATAATTATGCACCAAATATATTTACCTATTTTCGGATTACCAAAATTGAATAATAAATTACTGCAAACTTTCAATAATATAAAAAGAGCACGAGGAATTTATAAGGAAAAAAATATTCCATCTTTTTTTGTTAATTTGAAGATTTACCATTGGTGAAAGATTCCAGCAAATTACCATGAATTGAGCAAAGACAATCAATAATTTATGGAAGGCTACATCCTGTCCTAATAGCAAGAGAAAACATTGAACCAATAATTAATTGAATAGTAATTAATCAAGCTGCTGACTTAGCCAATAAAATAACAGAGATCTACTTACGTACAATATTACGACATTAACTATGGTAAAACAACACATAAACAACTTGACTAGAAGTAAACTCTCAGCAATCAAGGAAAAATATAATAATTTATTTTAGGGAAGAACGAATATGGTCCTCAATTTAGTTGCGACTAAATCATGATTTTACAAATAAGAAATCATCAAAGCAATTTACAAAATAATAAATCTGCTATTTAACGAAGAAATATGAAACTCACAGGCACGGGTTCGACTTATGATAACATATATATTGAAACAATAATCTTAACACCTTAGACACGAGACGATCACCATTGAAGCAAGCGAGCATTAATTTAGACAGAGAATCATGATCTTGGGCATAAAAATTATGCCCAATTACTACAAATTACCCATCTTTAACGTAAGTTTTAGGACATTCACTAATCTAACTAGCATATTTTGGTTTAAGATTGCGATGATTGCATACTAACATACATGATTAGCAATTTTGCAGGGTTCATAAGGGAAGTTATTGAGTCAAAGAAGAAAAAAGAGTTAAAGATGAAAAGCAACGCCAGGAGCAAAGATCAGGCGCGACACCCCAGCATCAGTGGCGCAGGCCAGGCGTGACGCGCCAGGGGGGTACTTACTGGGGCTACATTTGGGCGCACCAGACTTCCAGGCGCGATTTGGGCGCGATGCCCCAATCTTGTGCAGAGTTTTGGCGAAAGTTGATTTAAAAAGGACTCCTAGTTGAAGTAGAATTCGACTCTATTGTTCCTAACTATTATAAATAGACCCTTAGGGCTCCATTGTTGGTGTTCGACATTATTTTGGTGTCCAAGAGCAAGTATCTACGTTTGTAATAGGTTTTGATCTTCTAACTCTTCTATTTTCCAGAAATCGCATGAACAATTGTATTTTGTGGTTTTCTAATAGCATGAGTGGCTAAACGTCCTAGTTCTGGGCCTGTAGCCACGAATTAAATGTTGATTATTTGAGGTGTATGAATTAATTCTTGGTTGTCATTATAAGTTACTTCTATATTCTTGCTTTAGTATTTCTTGACTGGCCATCTAGAGATAAATCTATTGTATAATCTTAAAATCGAGAGAAGAGGGGTTAGATAGACCAGATAATATAGAGTGCTCGATCGAGCCATTTGATTGAGGTGATTTGTGTTTAGGAGTGACGCCCGGACGAACAACTTGCTTGGTTACGAAATAGGATGAAATATAAATGCTCGCCAGTTAGTCTATTTATCCCCGCTCAACGATGTAGTTAGATAGCTAACTGGAGTAGGTGACTAGAGGTGTATAGCCCGACTCATACAATTAACCCTATAAACCAGTAACTTGACAACTGAAATTAATTCTAAGCCAATAATATGATACATGATATTCAGAATATGTTGCAGCCCTGGAATTTCTCTTTACTTGCTTGAAACATCATATTAAAGTCGTTCACATTTAGTTACGTTAATTTAGTTTATAATTAGTAGTAGTCAGCTCTTGAAAATGTTACGTTTACTTTTATTTGTAGAATTAAGTGTTAAATATAAATTGATCATAAGTCCCTTGGGAACGATAACTCGTTTCTTAAAAAGTCTATATTACTGGCGTGACCACGTACACTTGCGTGTATACTGGGGAGTAACAAATCACAATCTAGACTTGCTTTCTGATTAGCGTTTCAAAGACACTTCATCCAGTTCTAAGCGTCAACGACCGCTAGTCTGTACATAACCCAACTAAATGAGTTGGGATCGATCCCACAGAGAGTCGCTTTTCCTTCGAATTCAATTATAGAAGTATGCCAACAATCTCTTCAACTGAACACTTACTGCACCTTTTTGGTTTAAGCTTCGAATTTTCAGGTTTATAATTATCAATCCAATTCAACACTTGACACGAAATGATCAAATAATGAGGTGACACTTGGGAAATTGACCAACCAATTATTGAATTCAACTTAGTGGATGAACATTGATGCTCCCAATGGGATAAAGTGTCGTGGATAGGTAGGACTTTATGTAAAGCAATTTTCTCTCAAACAATTACCTTATCTTTGTCGAATTCTCTCGAACTTCAACACTAGACGGAAGATGCCCAACCCTTGTCCTCAACAAATCCACTCTCTCGAGCTAAATACAAATGATAGATTCCATGTTTCATTTTCTCAAGCTGAAATCATGGAGACCCACTACTAAGGATGCTAAACTTGCTACTTTGGCTTTGCACTTCTCTCTCAAGCAAGCACAAAACACTGAACTAGTGACAGTAGTCATGCAAGATGACCTCAAAACGCAGCAGCAAATCAGACACACTTCAAATTAACACCATTATTCACAAATCAATGACACCCACTTAGTAAAACTCAACAATTAGTCACATAGTCAAAACCCCAAGGAGAGGGTATTAGCCAATCATAGCAAAGAGATGAAAATCAACATCTACCATGTTTTCCATAGCTAGGTAAAAAGGAAAATTGAAAGTTAAAATCAACTATAATCTTCTCTATTACAAAATTTCAATGAAAAACCTTTCTAAAATCACTTGAAATCCACAATGGTAGTGTTTTTACTCTCAATCTTGTGTTCCTCACGTTTCTGAGTGCTTTCTCTCTCTAGCAAAAATAAATTTATGTAAGTCTGATGTGTGACCGTTTAAGACCAATCGACGAGGTAAGTCAGGCTTCGCCGATTTTCCTTCCTCTCGCCTTCATTTTTCACTTCTTCTTGGTCCAGTCACTGTAATTTTAGGTGATCCAGATCAGGATCGCCAAGTGGTTCCGCGAGTCGCCCTTTCTCCTTTCATCTCGCCCATCAGCACTTGCTTGGATTTCCTTCAGCACTTTTGGCGACCTGGTCATCCAACGCCGAAGTTATCAGCGACACGCCGAATAGAATTACTTCTCACCGAAGTTACCTCTAATTTAGCCTCAGCTTTCTGTAACTTTAGGCGGTAGAGTGGCAACTTGGCGAGTCACCGAGTGGAATCGGCGATCATGAAGCTTGTTTTTCCCTTCTCTTCTTTGCTTGTGTTGTCTCTATTTCCCATTTCTGTCCTAGCTTTGTTCCTAACTCCATGTACCTGAGAATCAAGGATTTTGCATCACGTATTTGCACAAAATAAGTATTTGAGGGCACTAAATCATTGTAAATAAAGCCCTAAATGAGTCCAAACTTCGGACTCATCAACACCCCCAACTTAAACTTTTGCTTGTCCTCAAGTAAAACTCAATTTCAGCAGTTCAAAAAAGGGTGCCTCAAATAGTGCTAAACAAGACTCAATCATGAATGCACACAACAGGACTCAACTTACTCATGCAAGGATCAATTTTGCACTCAAAGATTCCAGTTATGACTTACCATTATCAAAGATTCTCAAGTTCACAATACTTTCTTCAAATGCAAATTCAAGCTCAACAAAAGTACTCAAATTCCCTCACACAAAGAATGATTCCATCTTCACACACAATGGTTCTACAATTCATAACTCTTGAATCACGATCAACACTCACACTCACAAAGATGAACACATGCATGACTCCACCCATAGGTTTACCCTTATTTTCCAACCAACACTTGTTTCAGCTCACTCAAGATCAAAAAGATATTTTCAAGGCTTGTAACGGGGCTGAGTGTAAAGGTATGGTCATTTAGGCTCAGTGGCTGCTATCCTCATGAAATGTGGTGTGAACAACATTTCATTTCCTTCTCCTCTTCATTCTCATTTATGTTCATAAGTCACCCCATTATTCCTTTTCCATGAAACTTTGGACACCCCATTTGTTTTGTGCTTTCACACTTTATTTCAAAACCTTTTCATTCTTTTTTTTTTTTTTGTATGGAGGGGTTCCATCTTTTTCAAACCCATGGATAAAGGGAGACTTCTTTGCATTTCTTGATTTACCTTCTCTTTCTCTTTTCACCACACCCCCAACTTAGGCTTTTGGCCTAAGTTGGATATTCCAATCAACCACATCTCATGAGGATTAAGGATGAAGGAATAAAGAACGGTCACAATTTCATCAAGTTTCTTCCAAGAAAAAGGGTAAGGCTCAAGGGGTGCTCAAACAAAGATCACACACACAAGGTAGGCCACAAAAGAGGTATAATGTCAAATTGTTTCACTCTTTACAATTTGTTGCCTAAGATCACTTCAAGAGCTCACATCACTTGGTCAACCGGACCAACGGGATAAATTCTAGGTGTCATCACACATGGTTCATAGTAAGCTCATCACACAAGGCATTGACACTAAAGATCAAACAAGACTCCACACTTTCGCTAGTGTGCAATGATCATTACAAAAGACTCATTTGATAATTGGCTAGTCACAGAGATATGCAAAAAGTTCACATATTGTCTATGCAACTTCATTTGGCCTCATCGTAGCCACACATTCATGTTTGTTCGATTGAGAGCACTATTCAAGTCATCGATATCGAACAAGACCGATATTCAAATTTGCACAAGAACAACCACAATTAAATACACAAGAGGTGGCAAAAATGGGTCAAAAAAGGTTCAAGGATACTGTGGAATTCACTGACCAAGGACACACCCCCACCAAGAGCATTCAACATTGTCCCCAATGTGAGTAGAGAATGGACACTCCCGCTAATAAAACAAGAATTAAAACTAGCAAATAAAGATAAAATTCTAGTATGTAAACATGCAGAGCAAGGTGATGAGGAATCTTCACTAAGTGCCCAGTCGGCCAGAGAATGAAACAGTCGTCGAATGCTTCGGCGGTGCGCCCAATGAGCATAATATCGCCTTTTGTTCCAGTGGGTGACACTCGCAGAAAGGGGCAATTTGGCAGGGATACAGGAGGTCGCCGAACATGTCGGTAACTCGCAGAATGGACTTAGAACTTCGCCGATCTATTATTGAGTTACGCTGTCAGTGATGAAGTAAAAGGGTGAGAAAAATCGGGTCGCCTAATCATATCGGTGATTCGCCAAGTGATGAAGGTCTCCCGCTGAATGTTCTAGAATCTCAGCCCCATTTTTGAAGGCCATAGGGCGGACTATGTCGTGCTCGCCGAATGGGTTCGGCGATTCGCCAATAACATCTTTTTCTCGCACAAAATCCTGCACCTGCAAAATCAACACACATTATTTTAAAACACTACTACTTGGGTTTCCTCCCAAGAAGCGACTTATTTAGCGTCGTGGCACGACATGGAAATGCTCTCAAGCATCTTCCAGGTACACCACCTCAATTAGAGAAATCTCTTAGCACTCGCCAAAGTATAACTTCAAGCGTTGCCCATTCATCTTAAATGCAAGTCCTTCTTGACCTTCAGCCTCGATGACACCATTTGTGAACACTCGTATGGTCCCGACCATTTTGACTTGAGTTTTCCTGGAAATAGTCTAAGTCGAGAGTTGTATAGTAACACCCAGTCTCCCACTCTGAACTCCATCTTAAGGATTTTATCATCATGCCATTTCTTCATCTTTTCCTTGTAAAGGGTTGAACTTTCATAAGCTTTGAATCTGAATTCGTCCAACTCATTTAACTGCTCTACTCTCTCTTTTGAGGTCTTTGTCCAGCCCAGATTTAAAGCTTTCAATTCCCACAATGCTTTGTGTTCCAATTCAACTGGTAGATGGCAAGATTTACAAAAAACTAGCTGATATGGAGACATCCTGATTGGTGTTTTGTATGCGGTACGATATGTCCATAGTGCATCATAGAGCTTTCGAGACCAATCAGTTCTATTAGCATTCACTGTCTTGGCTAATATGTTTTTGATCTCCCGGTTTGACACTTTGACCTAACCACTCGTTTTGGGATGATACGAAGTTGCTACTTTGTGTTTCACTCCATATTTGCTCAATGCGGCTGAGAACCACTTGTTGCAAAAGTGGGATCCCCCATCATTGATAATTGCCCGAGGAGTACCAAATCTCGCAAAGATGTAGCGTTTCAGAAATTGAACAACGTTTTTTCCCTTCATTGTTTAGAAGTGCAACAACTTCTACCCATTTGGAAACATAATCTACAACCACCAAGATATACTTATTACCAAATGAACTCACAAATGGGCCTATAAAGTCTATTCCCCAAACATCAAATAACTCAACTTCTAAAATGGGCGTAAGAGGCAACTCGTGTCTTTTGGACACTCCACCTTGTTTCTGACATTGAGTGCACTTCTTAACAAACTCATGAGCATATTTGTAGAGAGACGGCCAATAGTACCCACTTTGTAGAACTTTAGCAGCTGTACGTACACCACCATGATGACCTCCAACTGGTGAAGCGTGACAAACATGGAGAATTTCAATGGTTTCTTCTTCCGGAACACATCTTCTAATGATATGGTCAGCACATTCTCTAAATAAATATAGTTCATCCCAAAAGAAATTCTTAACATCGAACAAGAACCTCTTTTGCTGGTAGAAGTTTCGTCCGGCATTAATCCACACACTACATAATTGGCAAAATCAGCATACCAAGGAGGTTGTTTGAGAGTTAACGTGAATACCTGCTCATCGGGAAAAACATCATTTATGTCAATCTCTAGCTCGTCATTCTCCTTGTCTACCAATCTTGATAAGTGGTCTGCCACTTGATTTTCACAACCTCTTCTATCTTTGACCTCGAAGTCGAATTCTTGCAAATAAAAGCACCCACTTTATCAATCTTGGCTTGGCGTCTTTCTTTGTCATCAGGTAACGCAAAGCAACATGATCAGTGTGAACAATCACTTTAGTACCTAGCAAGTATGACCGGAACTTCTCAAACGCATAAACTACCGCAAGTAACGCTTGTTCAGTAATTGTATAGTTACGTTGAGCACTGTTTAGAGTTTTCCTTGCGTAGTAAATGGGGTGAAAAAATTTGTTGCATTTTTGCCCTAATACAACACCTAATGCCATGCCGCTTGCATCACACATTACTTCGAAAGAGTCTAACCAATCAGGACTAATGATGATTGGGGTGGAAACCAATTTTTCTTTCAAGCACTTGCAATCTACCATGCAAGCATCATCAAAGTGGAATTTCACCTCTTTCTCCAATAGTTTGCATATAAGATGTGCAATCTTTGAGAATTCTTTGATGAACCTCCAGTAAAAGCCGGCATGTCCCAGAAAACTACGAACACCCTTCACCGAAATTGGTGGAGGTTACTTCTCAATCACTTCAATCTTTGCTCTGTCAACCTCCATCCCCTTTTGTGACACTTTGTGACCAAGCACTATACCTTCCTTAACCATGAAATGACATTTTTCCCAATTTAGGACTAAATTTGTCTCCACACATCTTTGGAGAACTTTTCCTAAGTGCTCTAAACATGCTTCAAAGGTGTCACCCACAACCAAGAAGTCATATATAAATACTTCCATTGAATCCTCCACCATGTCAGCAAAAATAGATAACATGCAATGTTGAAAGGTAGCCGGAGCATTACACAAACCAAACGACATCCGTTTGAAGGAAAAAGTACCATATGGGCAGGTAAAGGTTGTTTTCTCTTGGTCTTTCGGAGCAATGGAAATTTGGTTATAACTGGAATACCCATCCAAAAAGCAATACCAACCTCTCTCGGAGAATCAATCAAGCATTTGATCCATAAAGGGAATGGGAAAGTGATCCTTTTTAGTCCATGAATTTAGCTTCTGGTAATCCATGCATACTCTCCACCCCGTCACCGGTCTCGTAGATACAAGCTCCTTTTTTTCATTTGGGACTACCGTGATGCCTCTTTTTTCGGTACACATTATACCGGACTTACCCATTTGCTATCCGCAATAGGGTAGATCACACCTGCGTCCAACCATTTTATTTTCTCCTTTTTCACCAGTTCTTGCATTGGTGGGTTCAATCTCCGCTGATGTTCAACACTTGGCTTACAATCACTATCAAGCTGAATTTTGTGAGTACAACTACTGGAAGGAATGCCCACTATGTCAGCGATAGTCCACCCTATAGCTTTGATATGCCTTCGCAACACCTCAAGGATCAATTTTATCTGCCAATCAAGCAAATCAACTTTAATGATCACCAGTAAAGTGTTATTTTCCCTCAAGAAAGCATATCGGAGATGGGAGAGAAGTACTTTCAACTCTAGATTTGGTGGTTCTTCTGTTGATGGTTTTGCGGGAGGACTTTCTCGATTTTTTAAATCAATGTCCAATTTCAACGGAGTCTTTGAATACCCCTCCAAACCTGATAGAGCTGCTACTACCTCTTCATACCCTTGAATTTCGAACTCATCATAGTTAGCAAGCACAACTTCAAGTGGCTCACTCATACACATCAAATGTCTCACACTAGCCACCGCCTCATTAATAACATCAACAGTGGAGACCACGTGAATATAACTTGGGTGTTTAATTGACTTACACACATTAAAGGTTACTTCATCTTCATTCACCCGAAACTTCAATTCTCCGCTCTCAACATCCACCAACGCTCTTCCAGTTGCCAAGAATGGTCTTCCCAAAATGATGGGAATTTTATCATCTATTTCACAATCTAGAATGACAAAATCAGCCGAGAAAATAAATTGGTCAACCTTTACCAAGATGTCATATAGTATCCCCACATGATGTTTAATTGATCGGTCCGCCATCAAGAGTCTCATTGTTGTGGATTTTGGTTACCCCAACCCAAGTTGTTTATAGATCGCATATGGCATCAAATTGATGCTTGCTCCCAAATCACATAGGGCTTTAGCAAATTGGAGCATACCGATGGTGCAAGGGATGGTGAATGCTCCGGGATCTTCTCTTTTTTTGATCAGCTCCTTAGTCATAATTGCACTACAACTATGAGAGACTTCGATTGTGTCAAAATCCAAACTCCTTTTCTTTGTGACTAACTCCTTCATAAATTTGGCGTACCCGACATTTCCAACAATGCTTCCACGAGAGGAAGATTAATTGATAATGTCTTGAGCACTGATAAAAACTTCTTGAACTTCTCATCCTCATTCTTTTTCTTTAGATGTTGAGGAAATGGAGGCGCTATTTTGGGTAAAGGTTGCATAACTTTTGGGCTTTTATTGTGTTTCTCCATATCCTTTTGTGGTCCTTTGGCAATGCTTTGATGGATAGGTGCCTCTTCTTCCTCCATCCCTTTGTCTTTTTCATGCATTTGAGCTTCTTCATTTCCCGTCACATCGCCTATTGCTACCTTTCCACTTCGAGTCACCACAACCAGCTCTCTATCATCATCTTTCACTATCATTTTTGGTTTCAATTGTGCTGAAAGTGAACTCAACTGACCTTCAAGTATTTTGATTGCATCTGTGTGAGAGTTCACTTTATTGTTCAATGATTAAAAGTCGACTTTTATCCCTTTTAACAAGTCATCTGAACCTTTAACTTTATCAAATATGCGTGACAACAAATCATTCACCCTCGAACTACTTGCACTCCCTATCGATTTAGGGCTCTCACTTGAGTGAGTGTGGTCCTCTTCATGATCCTCCTCCCTTTTCCAATAGTCACTTTTCTCGGCCCAATCTTGATAGTATCTTCTTTGCTCTTCTCCCTTGTGATAGTTCCAACCTTGATTCCCACCCCGCTGTAGATAGCGTGGGTGGAAACCCTCCTCGTATCTCTTGGAGCTCCAACCTTAATTCTCCCCCGACCTTAAGTAACCGGAGGAAGAACCCTCCTCAACTCTAAACACTCCACATGTCCCCTTCATATGCTCTCGTAGAAATTCTATTTGGGTCAACATCTTCTTGATGTTTTCATCCCTCTTTCTCTCTTTATCAAGTTGTTCTTGTGTCAATCTAAAACAAAACGGAGAGACTTGATCCTCATGGGTGTACCACTCTTTATTTATTTTAGTCATGTCATCAAGAAGAAACGAAGCCCCCTCAAATGATTGCAATATTATTCCTCCTCGTACCAATTGATTAGCCACCCCTTTATTAACCAAATCAAGACTCCGGTAAACATATTAGAGTAGTAAATCGTTTGATAACCCGTGAGTTGGTTTTTTAAGTAAGATTTTCTTAAACCTCATCCACGTTTCATGGATGGGTTCACCCTCCCATCGCTTGAAACCTTGAATGTCATCTCTAAGCTTCATCATCTTTGATGGGGGAAAGAACCTTGTATTGAATGCTATAATCAACTCCTTCCATGATGTGATGGAGTTGATTGGTAACTCGGCCAACCACTTGCTAGCCTCTACCATCAAAGATAGTGGAAATAACCGAAGCCGGATTAACTCTTGTGACACATTCTTGAATGACAACGGGTTGCACACCTCTATAAAACTTCTTACATACTTATGCGGGTCTTCGTGCTCTAGCCCTCCATAGAGTCCTTTCATTTGGAGGAGATGAAGAGTTGTGTCGGTGACTTTAAATATTTCATTCCCATCAGCTTTAGGTATGCAAATTGCACCCATTTCACCTCCATGAGATGGGTTGTAAACACTATTGATATCATCAATACCGTCTCGATGACCTTCTTGACTACCATTCACCTTTTCCACACTCATTTTTTCTTCTATGTAGTCCAACCAACACTACACTATGCAGCCTAAGCCAATTCAACTACAACCAAACAATTCACAAATTAAATCTTCAATCAAAGAATTCTAAGTAACGCTACTCCCCGGCAGCGGCGCCATTTTGATTAACGTTTCAAAGACACTTCATCAAGTTCTAAGCGTCAACGATCGCTAGTCTGTACATAACCCAACTAAATGAGTTGAGGTCGATCCCAGAGAGAGTAGCTTTTCCTTCGAATTCAATTATAGAAGTATGACAACAATCTCTTCAACTAAACACTTACTGCACCTTTTTGGTTTAAGCTTTGAATTTTCAGGTTATAATTTTCATTCCAATTCAACATTCGACATGAAATGATAAACTAATGAGGTAACACTTGGGAAATTGACCAACCAATTATTGAATTCAACTTAGTGGATGAACATTGATGCTCCCAATGGGATAAAGTGTCGTGGATAGGTAGGACTATATGTAAAGCAATTTTCTCTCAAACAATTACCTTATCTTTGTCGAATTCTCTCGAACTTCAACACTAGACGAAAGATGCCCAACCCTTGTCCTCATCAAATCCACTCTCTCGAGCTAGATACAAAGGATTGATTCCATGTTTCACTTTCTCAAGCTGAAATCATGGAGACCCACTACTAAGGATGCTAAATTTGCTACTTTGGCTTTGCACTTCTCTCTCGAGCAAACACAAAACACTGAACTATTGACAGTAGTCATACAAGATGACCTCAAAACGTAGCATCAAATCAGACCCAATTCAAATTAACACCATTATTCACAAATCAATGACACCCACTTAGTAAAACTCAACAATTGGTCACATAGTCAAAACCCCAAGGAGAGGGTTTTAGCCAATCATAGTAAAAAGATGAAAATCAACTTTTGCCATGTTTTCCATAGCTAGGTAAAAACAAAAATTGATTGTTAAAAATCAACTACAATCTTCTATATTACAAAATTTCAATGAAAAACCTTGCTAAAATCACTTGAAATCCACAATGGTAGTGTTTTTACTCTCAATCTTGTGTTCCTCACGTTTCTGAATGCTTTCTCTCTCTAGCAAAAATAAATTTATGCAAGTTTGATGTGTGACCGTTTAGGACCAATCGATGAGGTAAGTCAGGCTTCGCCGATAGTTCGGTGACTCGCCGATGTTCCTTCCTCTCGCATTCATTTTTCACTTCTTCTTGGTACAACCATTGTAATTTTAGGCGATCCAAATCGGGATCGCTGAGTGGTTCTGCGAGTCGCCCTTTCTCCTTTCATCTCGCCCATCAGCACTTGCTTGGATCTCCGTCAACACTTATGGCGACCTGGTCATCCAACGCCAAAGCGATCGACGACACACCAAATAGAATTACTTCTCGCCGAAGTTACCCCTAATTTAGCCTCAGTATTCTGTAACTTTAGGCAGTAAAGTGGCAACTTGGCGAGTCGCCGAGTGGAATCGGCGATCATCAAGCTTGTTTTTCCCTTTCTCTTCTTTGCTTGTGTTGTCTCTATTTCCCATTTCTTTTCTAGATTTGTTCCTCACTCCATTTACCTGAGAATCAATGGTTTGCATCAGGTATTTGAACAAAATAAGTATTTGATAGCACAAAATCATTGTAAATAAAGCCCTAATTGAGTCCAAACTTTGGACTCATCACTTTCTAGGGAATCAACAAGAAGGATAAGATGCTCGAATTTTCAAACTAATCAACCCACGATAATTAAACTGAAGAACAAAGAATTGGAATGGTGGCCATAAAATTAATTAAAAAACTTACACATCGAAATATGTAAAATCTCTACCGGAGTGCGCTATTGGTCATCACCGGAAAAGAAGAGGGGCGCTGGCTTTGCTTCTGCCTGCTGGCTGTTCTCGTCGGAAAAGAGAGGAGCAGAGGCATCCAGCTTTGCGGCTGTCATCGCCGGAGCTTCTACTGCCGGTGCTCACCATCACTTCTCGCCGGTGGTTGGTTGTTCTCGCCGGTCCATTGCTGGAGAAGAGGGAAAGAGTGATGAGTCCACAAATTGGACTCATTTAGGGCTTTATTTTGATAGGAATAGTGTCCTCAAATGCTTATTTTGTCTCAATATCTGATGAATACTCTTAAGTTTCAGGTATTTGAAGTTTTAGTGGAAGCATGAACACTTAGGCGCAAAAAGGAACAAAAATGCTGAAAAGAACAAAGAAGCTGAAGCCTGCGCATCGCCAAGCACGCTTGGCGATTCGCCGAAGGGACGCACTCCGCCCCTTGTTCAAGTACGCGAAGCCTCGAAGGAGCAGGATCAAAAAGGCGATGAAAGGAGCTGTTGGCGTTTTACTGAATAATTCTGCGAAGTAGTACTAGGTTGCCCAATGACACAGAGCACGACGATGCTGAAGGCTAGTGCAAGACGGTGACGAACTCACTAAAGGGTGAATCGCTGAGTTAATCGACGATTCCGACTAACCTCGCCGAAAGATCCACCAACACTATTTTTTGAAGTCTATAAATACTAAACTTGTTATTAAATTTGAGGAGTCGAACATTTATTTTAATTTCCAGAATAGAATAGTACTTTTTGGGATATTTTTTCTCAAGTTTGGAGAGGGTTTTTGGGAGACTTGAAGAAAGAAAGATTTCATCTTCCTCAAGTTGGAAGTGGGTCTTCTCCATTCTTCTTCCTTTGCTTAAATCAAGGTTTAATTCCTTATACCCATTTGATTTTAGTATCATTTTAATTGTATTTTTTTATTTGTTGATGTGTGGCTAAAAACCCCCATTCTTGGGGTGTGATTTAACAAATATTTGTTGATATTGTTGTTGAGTCTTGCTTGTTGATAGGATAGATGTATTTTAATGGTGATTTCACCTAGTGATTGTGGTTTAATTTAATGGGTTTGTAGTTGCAAATACAAAACCACCCATCTATTTTTGGCTTGCCCGAGAGGAAGGTCGCGAAACCAAGACCGCTAGACTGATGGCCTAAGGAGTGGGTCGACATGAGGTTCATCCCGAGAGGGTGAGCCCTAGTCCCATATCCTAACACTTAACTCGAGAGAGTGAGTAGGGTAAGGCGTAGGCTAGCCTTCATGCGGCAAATGGGTGTCCGAGAGGAACACATTTGAAACGGGGTAAGTTGCCCCAGAGGGAACTTATTTCCATCTAAAGCTTAGCCTAGTCACTATTATCTTGCAAATTTCCTATCGCAAGCATGTACCCAATGATTTATCTCAACTTGTATTGCGGTTACACCCCAAGAACTTGTCCCCATACTTGATGTTCTTATTATTTTTGTTGTTTTTTACTACTTGTGACAAAACCCCCATTTGATATTTGACACCTTTGTGTCACCCCTTTTAATTTATAATATTTCTAATTGTTAATGTCTTTAGCTACGACTAGTTTAACTTAATTTTATTTTTCTACTAATTCTCAAAACCACTCCCTTGGGACACGACCCCAACCCTTGGTTGGGTTCCTATATTATCGACGATCGTAGACACTCGTACTGTAGGTTAGTGTCGTTGGTCACGATAAGCATCAAAATTGCGCCGCTGCCGGGGAGTTGTGTCACGTGAAAATGTAGTCTAATTAGAGTTTTTGTTCTTATTTAGCTGTAGTTTTACTAACCTCAGTTTCGGTCTTGGTTTGTTAAGTTTGTGCTTTGAAGCAAGGTATAAATAAATTGAGTAAGCACCCACAAATTAATGAAGTTCCTTCTACTGGAGGTAATGAGGTTCCGAGATCGCATACTGACCTTCAAGCAGTTGGAGGGAGAACAAATACATAGATCGTGGGCAAGGTACAAAAAGCTGATAGCTCAAGACCCAAATCATGGCATTCCTGACATGGTCCTTCTCGACTGTTTCTACAGAAGCCTCTGTCTCAGAAACAAGCAGTTGCTTGAACAATTAATGCCGGGAGGGATTGCAAAGCTACCCTACATGATAGCTGCTCAGTTACTAGACCAAATGGCTGAAGCTTATCGAGAAATGGAGAAAGACTTTATGCTGGCCACGTTGGGGACTCAGGTAGATGGATTGGCCAAGAGGGTAGTGAAGCTTGAAGCTCAGTGCAAGAAAAGAGAGAAATGTGTTTTTCTTTGTGAGAACAAGGAGGTGGAACACATTGAGGGAATGCTCTCAACCATTATCCTCAAGTTGAATGAACAAGATAAAGCACCGGAAAAACTGAAAGAAAACACTGAAGGAATGAAACGTATTATTTTGTCTCACTCCAAGGCTGTCCAGCTGCTAGAAAAATTTGTGGGTCAAACATTACCTCATATCCACGCACGGGAAAATGGGGGGTTACCTAGCAATGATGTGGGGAACCCCAACTATGAAGCTTAAGCTTGATTTGCGTCGTGCCACGACGTTAACTAAGGCGCTGTTTGGGAGGCAACCCAAAACCCATTGTTATCTTTTATTTGCTTATAGGCAGAATAATGGTGTGTTAGTTTTACAGATTGAAGTGCGAAAGGTACTCTGAAAAGTGCAAGGTGATGGACGGCATGTCCAGTTGGCGAGTCACCAAGACACTCGATGCCCTAGATTTTTGTTTGCTGAATGACCTTACCTGTCTTCAGATTAGATCCTGCAAAACTCGGCGGTCTGTAGAAACTATTGGCGCATCGCCAACCGTATTGGCTATCTCGATGAAGATCGCCGTTGGGAATCCCACATGAACTGAAGATCATGTAAGACTCGACGAGCATATGTAATTATTGGCGAATCGCTGATTCTTTCAGCGATCTCGATTAAGGCTGCCATTTGAACCCCCAAGATTTCTGTAGAGCTCTGTGAATTCAGCGAAACAAGCCACTTGGCGACCCGCCAAACAGTTCGGCGATCACGACTGAGAGCACCAGATGCGCATGAACCGGACAACGTTCGAAAATGGGTTTAATCTATAACCTTGTGCACTTTTATATATCCTCATTCATCTTATGGAACCTTTGCACATTAATCTGTATACATGCCTGCACCACCTAAGTATTATAGTATCAATTAGTTCTCTGATTATGAATCGCATTGTTGCCGAGCTAGTCAATTCTGGAGTAGCCATCGCAAGAAGAGAATCTCCACACCCCAAATACCCTCTCAGTTGACTTTGAAATCAAAATGCAGAGTTGATATGATGATGATGGACAAAGACGACACTCGAATGAAGATGTGGTGTGCTTGATGACAGGAACTGCAAAGCCTTCAAGGCAGTGGGTTGAAAAATAGGATCACGAATTGCTTAGCAAAGCTGTGTAGAGTTCGCCAAACCACTCAGCGGACCGCCTAATGCCTCCACATTGCCTTCATTTTTCAATGTTGAAATCATCGAAGGATCATACTCGAAGCATAAAATAGAGTCAAACCTCAAGTAAAAAGGAATAAACAAGCCGCCCCGACAGATGGAGAGGCTGCATAAACAGGACATCTCTCTACCTTCCTCTCTGTATTATGTTATTTTAGCCATTGAATTACTTTCATTTGCATTTGAGGACAAACATCTTTTATTTGTGGTGGGGTGAGGCTCACCCTTGTTTACTTGATATGGATATTTGTGTTTTTGTGTACATTTGGGTTGTCTGTTTTTAATTGTGTTTTTCAAACTGCTTTGTGATTGTTTGAACTTGTGGCTCCGTTTATTTTTATTTTCAAAATAATTTTGACCTTTCCGAAATTTTTTGAATTTTTTGCACATTTTTGCCACTCCTCGTGAGTTGATGTGGTTGTTCTTTTGCAAAAAATATGAGTCCCAGTTTCGATTAATACCGAGGACTTGAATAGTGCTCTCAATCGAACAAACATGAATGTACGGCTACGATGAGGCCAAATGAAGTTGCATAGACAGTATGTAAACCCTTTGCATCTCGTTGTGATTAGCTATTTATCGAATTGATTCTCTTGTAATGACCGTTGCGCACTAGCGAAAGTGTGTGGTCTTGTTTGACTTAACTGTCGATGCCTTATGTGATTAGCTTGCCTTGAATCTTGCATGAATAAACCTAGAATTTGCCCTGTTAGTCTGATTGATTTAGAAATGTGTGCTCTTGAAATGATCTTAGGCAACTTTAAAGAGTGTGAGCCAAATTTGACATATACTTCTTTTGTGGCCTACCCGTGAGCGTGTGAAACTCTTTTGAACACCCTTTGAGCCTTACCTTTCTTTGAAAGAACCTTGATGAACCCTAGACCTTACTTGACCCACTACCTATAATCCTCTTGATTTGTGGTTTAGCGAATAGCCAACTTAGGCCAAAAGCCTAAGTTGGGGGTGTGGTAAAAAGGAAAAGGAGAAGTCAAGAAGTGTAAGAAAAGTCCCCCTTAACCCCTGGTGTTGCAGAACAATGGAAACCGTTCGGAAAAAAAACATATTTGTGGTATAAAATACCAAGGAAATTGGGTTTCCAAGCAATCCATGGAGGTGAATAAAAAGATGACTTAGAAGCACTAGAAAAAGAATTGATAAAGGAAAAGAAGGGAATGCCTTGAGAATATCACATCTCACGAGGAAAAAGTCACTGAGCCTAAATGACCATACCTTTGCACTCATCCCCATTACAAGCCTTAGAAAGACCTTTTTGATCTTGAGTAAGCCGAATCGAAAGTCGATTGGAAAATAAGGGCAAACCTATGGGTAAAAGCATGCATTGTGTTCCTCTTTTTGAGTGTGAGCGTTGCATCTGATTCCTGATCTTGAATTGATTAACCTCTGTGTGTGAATATGTAATCATTCTTGATGTGAGGGCATTTAGATACTTCCTGTTGAGCTTGATTGCACAAGTAGCAAGTATTGCGAGCAAGAGAATCTTTGGTAATAGTGTGTCACAACTTGATTCCTTGAGTACACAATTGATCCTTGCATAAGTAAATTTGAGTCTGGTTGTGTGCATTCATGATTTAGTCTTGTGTAGCACTATTTGAGACACCTTGTTGAACGGCTGAACTTGAGTTTATTTGAGGACAAGCAAAAGTTTAAGTTGGGGGTGTTGATGAGTCCACAAATTGGACTCATTTAGGGCTTTATTTTGATAGGAATAGTGTCCTCAAATGCTTATTTTGTCTCAATATCTGATGAAAACTCTCAAGTTTCAGGTATTTGTAGTTTTAGTGGAAGCATTGACACTTAGGCGTAAAAAGGAACAAAAAGGCAGAAAAGAACGAAGAAGCTGAAGCCTGCGCATCGCCAAGCACGCTTGGCGATTCGCCGAAGGGACGCACTCCGCCCTTTGTTCCAGTACGCGAAGCCTTGAATGAGCAGGATCAAAAAGGTGATGAAAGGAGCAGTCGGCGTTTCACCGTATAATTCTACGAAGCAGTACTAGGATGCCCAATGACACAGAGCACGACGATGCTGAAGGCTAGTGCAAGACGGCGACGAACTACACCAAATGGCGAATCGTTGAGTTAATCGGCGATTCTGACTAACCTTACCAAAAGATCCGCCAACACTATTTTCTGAAGTCTATAAATACTAAACTCGTTATTAATTTTGAGGAGTCAAAAATTTATTTTAATTTCCAGAATAGAATAGTATTTTTTGAGATATTTTCTCTCAAGTTTGGAGAGGGTTTATGGGAGACTTCAAGAAAGAAGGATTTCGTCTTTCCCAAGTTGGAAGTGGGTCTTCTCCATTCTACTTCCTTTGCTTAAATATAGGTTTAATTCCTTATACCCATTTGATTTTAGTAACATTTTAGGTGTATTTTGTTATTTCTTGAGGTGTGGCTAAAACCCCCCATTCTTGGGGTGTGATTTAGCAAATATGTGTTGATATTGTTGTTGGGTCTTGCTTGCTGATAGGATAGATGTATTTTAATGGTGATTTCACCTAGTGGTTGTGGTTTAATTTAATAGGTTTGTAGTTGCAAATACAAAACCACCCATGTGTTTTCGGCTTTCCCGAGAGGGAGATCGCGAAACCAAGACTGCTAGACTGATGGCCTAAGGAGTGGGTCGAGATGAGGTTCATCCCGAGAGGGTGAGCCCTAGTCCCATATCCTAACACTCAGCTCGAGAGAGTGAGTGGGGTATAGCGTAGGTTGGCCTTTATGCGACAAATGGGTGTCCGAGAGGAACGCATTTGAAACGGGGTAAGTTGCTCGAGAGGGAACTTATTTCCATCTAAAGCTTAGCCTAGTCACCATTATCTTGCAAATTTCCTATCGAAAGCATGTACCCAACGATTTATCTCAACTTGTATTGCGGTCACACCCCAAGAACTTGTCCCTATATTTGATGTTCTTATTATTTTTGTTGTTTTTTACTACTTGTGACAAAACCCCCATTTGATATTTGACACCTTTGTGTCACCCCTTTTAATTTACAATGTTTTTAATCGTTAATGCCTTTAGGTACGACTAGTTTGAACTTAATTTTATTTTTCTACTAATTCTCAAAACCGTTCCCTTGGGACACGACCCCAACCCTTGGTTGGGTTACTGTATTATCAACGATCGTCGACAATCGTACTGTAGGTTAGTGTCGTTGGTTACGATAAGCATCAAAGAGCAGCGAAGCCAGCTGCTGGCGGAGAGAGAGGAGCAGAGAAAGATAGATGAGCAAGAGTTTTAACGGTCGGATGCAATCCATCATTAGGCGGCGACAACGGTGACTCCGGGCAATAGGTGAGGAAGAAGAGAGAGGAGAGGGTTGCGGCTACTCCTCTTTGGAGAAGAGAGGAAGAATGAGAATATGGTTTGGGGTCTTTTGCTAGATTAAAATAGGAATGTTAGGAATATTTGATCTCACCCATTGGATTAGTTTAGTTGAGCGTCTAGGATTTGATCTAGGATTTAACTTAAAGAATGGACGGTTAGGATTAAATGGAAATGGAATTGAATTAAAATCTAAATTGGTTATAATTGCAATGAACAAAAGGGCTAAAATTGCAACTCTATTGAAATAAAAAGGCTAAAATTGAAATAGAAAGAGAGCTAGAATTGAAATAAAATTGGATAGATTAGGCTATGATTTAAATGATTTAAGGGATAATCAAGGAAGTGCTATCCGATTAATAAAATACTATACATAATATAATATTTTGATACAAATTAAACACATTTAAATTTTAAAACATTTGAGTAAGATAAATATTTCGAGTTTAATTGCCGATAAAAATAATTTGATAATAATAATAAAATAATTTAATAATAATTACAATATTTATTATAAATCATGCATACTAAAATATATAATTTTTAAACAAAATTGATTAAACTTTTAAACCCAAAATAAGTTTTTTTTAAATACGTATTTAATCGAATAGCATTCCCGAAAGTCTTAAAGGTCAGTCAAAATTGTGTGTCAATAGCTGCCCCTTGGTTGCTTGAGAATGAAGGATGAATTGTCGGGCAACCACGTTGACTTAGTAGCCGATTTTGTCCGACCGACCAAAGATGTCAGTGGGATCAATTGAAACGATATGGAGTTGGAAAAGGGTACGACCGAGACCTTGGTATTAAGTCGCCTATATATCTTTGGTATTACTAGAATCAGGTCGTGTGTAGTTCTAGATTTAAGAATGAGGGAAGCTTCTAAAGTTAAAACAACGGTACGATATTCGAAAGGGAACGATAGTGGCTTGAATGGATAAGATTAGAGTAGCGAAAAGAGCATGACAGAGCGATTTCCAGCTTAAGAAAGGATGAGATGAAAAGAAGTAATACGAGTAGCAAAGAATTGAGAGGGACTTTGTTGCGATAGACATGTAAGCATGATAAACGTAGCTGAGAGGGTGATTGATCTCGTCTGCAATATATCAGTCTCTGCAAATCTGTAGCTTGTAATACAACTAAATAAAGTGGTTAGAGCAAATATATATCAGATAAACGGTAAATGTAAACAAGATGCAATTTTCCATATCAACCATGATATTTGCCTTAAGACTATGAAAATGATGTCTTAGGCTATGATGTCTAGGGCCATGATATGCAAAATTAATTCCTCATGTCATGAAAATGTTGTCTGTGGGCCATGAAAATGAAGCCTTTAGACTATGACACCTTCAGATCATGATAAGTAGAAAGTAAACCCTTAGGCCATGATATGATGTCCGCAGGCCATGAAAGATGATGCCTTTAGACCATGACGCCTTCAGAATATAAATAATGAGTAGAGAAAGTGTACCTGTTTTGATGTAATTCGGGCATCTATTGATATATGTGGTTTTATTTGATAGAAACTCCATGCCGATGTGTTTCTTTGAGAACCATGTGATTTCCATAACTTGAATCAAAAGTGACATCAACAATCCTCGGGCTTAATTTAATTTCGGGATCAATATACTCCTCAGGCTCAATGCAATCTTGGGAATAATGCAATCTCGAGCGCATGCAATTCTCGGGCAGATGCAATTCTCAAGCACAATGCAATTCTCAGGCACAATGCAATCTCGGGCACAATGAAATTGTCGGGCAAAGTGCAATCTCGGGTACAGTGCAATCTCGGGTACAATGCAATCGTCAGGCACAATGCAATTCTCGGGCACAATGCAATCTTGGGCACATGCAATCTCGAGCACATGCAATATCGGGCATTATACAATTCGTGGGCACAATGCAATTCTCGGGCACAATGCAATCTCGGGCACATGCAATCTCGAACACAATGCAATTTTGGGCACAATATAATAGTTGAAGCATGAAACAACTTAGACCTTTGGAAGGATCGAGCGTCATTTACTGGTGATTGTCGGGCTCAATATAAAATAACTTGGTCCTTAATCCTATCAGATGGACAATGTGCCATTTGACTGGCGGTTTGGGCTCAAAATAATGTAGCTTGATCCTTCCTCCTACATGAAGGACATGGTGCCACTGACGGGTGATCGTCGGGCTCGGAATAATGTAGCTTGATCCTTCTTCCTATTGGAAGGATGGGATGCCATTTATTAGTGATTTGTCGGGCTTAATATAGCGGTATATCGATCCTTCAAGTGATGTTGAACTTGCTTATTGTATATGTACTTGTTCTTTGTGCATTCAAAGAGAAATAGTTAGTTATAGGGGAGGTTGATATTTATCCATGATTTGGCACAGTATGCTCCTTTGATGTTTACTCGAAGTTCGACCCTTTGCAATGCTGTCAAAAATTTTGAGGTTCCCTCAAAATTTTCTGCCCCAGTGTAGAACTTCTAGTTATCTGATGCTCTTTTTGTCGATCAAAAGTTGTTCTCTTGAATTTTTGAGATCTTCTCAAAAATTCTGCCCCAGTCTCATTATTCGTAAATGAATGGGATTGTTGAGGTGTTCTTTTGCAAGAAAATATAATCTTTAATTGATTGAATTTTTGAGATCCTCTAAAAAATTGTGCCCTAGTATTGACTTGCAAGAAGAAAATTCTCTTGATGGGATTTTTGAGTCCCTCTCAAATATTCTGCCTAGTATTGTAGCTTATAGGAAAATGCCCTTTGATTAAATTTTTGAGACCCTCTCAAAAATTCTGCCCCAGTTGTGGCTTGCTAGAAAATGCTCTTTGATGGAATTTTTGAGACCCTCTCTAAAATTCAGCCCAATTATATAATAATAGGGGAAAATGAAATTTTTATTAGGATAAGACCGAACTTTATAGGAGCGCCTATGTATCCCCTTTTAAACGAGAATAAGGTTTGACGTAGTTTCAAATACAAAGAGCATAATTCAAGACCTTAAAAGGAACACTCTTGAGCAACAACTATAATGATAGATTCTGACCAACTTTATTGTCCATATGCTAACATAGGTACTTTCCTTGTCAGAATTTGATGAAACTTGAATGTAGAAAACTTAAACTTAAGCGACATAAGCCTTTATTGGAAACTGCTTCAAATGAACTTCAACATGTTCACTGTCAGGACTCCTTTGCCACAAGGTCTGTCCAGTGTATGCTTCAGCCTTTATTAGTTGTTGAATCTTTTCTCTTAGAGCACGACATGTTTCAATAGTATGTCCCTTCATCCCTGAATGATAGTCACAAATCTTGTTTGGGTCATACCGCTTGGATTGAGTGTCTAGATTCTTGGCTGGGATATGTGTCACACAACCAGGCATTTTAAGCCTTTCATAGAGTTGGTCAAAGGATTCAGCTAAAGAAGCTGAAATTTTGATAGGCTTCTTCTCAGCATTGAATAAGTTGTTGCGAATATGAGGTTGAGTGAGAGTTTTGACCCTTATTTTCTGTTCCAAACTTGAGACCAACTTGTTCGAAGGATGCTTCTTTTCAATAGTTCTACCCATAACCTTATCATTAGTCACATTTTTTTTCTTTGTGATTTTCACTTGGAAGAGAAGTAGGAACTCCCTTTGATCGTGTGTGGTAAACCATGGTCTACAGATCAACTATTGGGGAATGGTAAATAAAAAAAAAGAAAAACCCAGTTAGAACATTGCATAGATGGAAATAACAAGCACATTGTTCTAAGATAAGCACCTTAAATGCAAGGAGCCTCGTTGAGCTATAGGTAGGCCTAAGACGACACATAAGTGATGCATGATAATTAATTCAAGCCTTATTTTCCAATTTGGAGTTTAGGTTAGAGGAAATAAACCAACTTTCATTTATTATAGAATTCAACCATTACATCATAATCAAAAAATGAAAATTGAAAATAAACTAAAGGGAAAAGGGGTAACATGGAAAAGTTATCCTAAATTCTGAAATCTTAAAGATAACGGTCCCAAGAGCTTGGCGCCAGTTGCCCTCTTGGATATGGAGTGACTTCATGCCCGAGGTTGAACAAGTTGTGTGCCCATATGTTCTCTCTTTTATCAGTGAGCCCATAGTATCCTTCTTCACTCAATTCTCTACCCTTAGCCTCCTCTTTAAGATCCATATGCAGTACTCAAGTGTACAGAAGGCCCACCGTGCAACCATAGGATCGGTTACCAAACACTTCCATCTTCGCAGTATGTTGAGGACTTGCAGATTATCTAATCCAAAGTCATAATTAAACTGATCCATGTTGGATTAGAGTGGTATCACTTGAGTTTTGCCAAATTGGTGGAGTACTCGAAGATGAGCGTATGGTTGAACGCCCTTTAAGCCAATAAGCTCAATGAAGTAACGTTCATCACCTCTCACTATGGCACGAGCGTGGATAGCCAATAGAGCTTCCATTGGATGCGGTAGCTATCGAGTTCTATAAAAAATATCTGTCAGTCTACGAATTCCACTGGGGCGTTGAAACCTACCTTTTTTCTTGGATGATTATCAATCTCATTGCCATAACCAAGGAAGAGGTCTACTGTGTCAGGTCATAAGTGGAAGTGTTCGATAGCCCATAACTGCAGCAAAATGTTGCATCCGTCGAAGAATATTCTGCCATTGATGCATGCCGACAAATTTCTCATCATTTCTGCCAGGATCATAGGCACTATAGTTTTCCTAGGTCCACTCTCTCTTTGAGCTAGATCTTGAAACTCGAACCCAAATGTGTGTCAATCTTTCCCCTCTCTTTAGGGAAAACAAAGGAACCTAATAGTGCGATGGAAAAGACATTCATGCGATATGTTTCCCATCTCTCGATGGAGCACTTAAATTCTTCATAGAAAGAATAATAACCATCTTCTTGGCCAAAGCGTGAATATAGAAAGTTGAAAGAAATCCACCCAATTTCTAAACAAGTTATGGTTGGATTGGACTTTATTCTAGACTTTTTAGAAACTCCCTTGATGATGGCTTATATGGTACCATCATTTCACACTTATGGTATGGCAACTCGATGAAACCACTATTTTCTTCAATCGTTGGCACCAAATCAAAATCAACAAATTTGAAGACCATCCTCACAGGATCACAAAATTCCAGCAAGGCCTTAACCAAATGACGGTCAGGTATGACATAAATGAGGTAGGTAAGACCGCCTAACAAATGACGAATCTCTCTGTCATGGTATTCCATGATATCATTCCACAATCTCTTAGTTTGTAGTTTACCTTTACGACCATTTACGGGTTAACGGATTATGGGAAGGTCACGACTCTGCAAAAAAAAATAACGAACAAATTCTAAAGTCCATTTTGGCATAATTTGGCTTGATTTAACTATCACGATCACATTGATACATAATTATGCAATTTGTCTAGAGGTTGTTGGGCCCCTTTAGATGACAGTGTAGCTACTATCATTGTGAATTGACACCAAGGGTCAAACCACCTAAGGTTTATGTAGCATGCATGACCTAATTATGACTTCTAAGATTTGGGTAGACACGGACTTGAAGAGGTTCTATGCGAGTAGGCACATGGTTCCACGGTAGTAAAACTATCCGCATTTGCCATGCCTCAACCATCGCTCTAATATAGGGTATTTGAAGAGAATTGGAGTATTTGCGAGATGTGCAAAGTCACACACTATCACGAGAAAAACAAAAAAAAGGAAGAAGATCCCAATTGGGGGAAGTATGAGCGGAATGCTAGTTTATTAAAGCAGTAAACACTTAGCATGTAGATGGAAAATAGTCACATATAGAAAGTTTATGCAAAGCAGTAAATAAATAAATAAATACATGCATAAAAGGAAATAAACATATAAACATTTAAGAGGATCGAGTAAGGAAAAAGGGGCTAAGGGATTAATCATGCAAGTAAACAAATAAGGAGGAGGGGAGGGGAGGTGATTAAACATAGAAATAAACAAATAAGGAAAAAGGAAAATGATTTAAACATGGAAATAAATAATAAATAAGGGAAGCAAATAAACAAGGAAAGACAAATAACAATTTAGCATGATAATGACCAAACAAGCAATAAAGTAAACCCCACATAAGCATAAAACACATAATGGTAAAAACCTAAAATGCCCAACAGAGTCGCCATTCTGTCGCGATCCATTTTTTGCAAAAACAAGTTTCAGTGCATGACTTAAAAACTCTTTTGGGTTTGGGTGAAGTGAAGAGTCGCCACCTAACGAATTAAGGCGCGTTATGGCACCTATCTAACCTAACTAATATAACTAAAGGTCAACGAACCAGAGATCGGGTAAGGGTTCAAATTACCTCGAGGAAAAGGTGTTAAGCATCCCTTGAGGTCCACAAAGATGGGTCCCATCTGTATCTCATACAATTTATGTGGTAGGTTACAATTAGCAATTAAGGTCACTTCATTGATTTATTATTTGATTAAACATGCTTACTAGGTGATAAATAATATTATACAATTAATACTAATATAAATTAACAGAATAAGCGAGAATATAGAAAGTAGACAAATAGATTGGCGAAAATTATTATTTTTAATTAAACTACCCCAAGCAGTTTTAATTACAAACAAATAAAAAAACAAAAAAAGGAAAGAGAGACTCCAAAACTTAAACAAACACCCTTCTACGCATCAATGCTTGGCTTATTATTCGGTCGGCTTATTATTCATAAAGACAAAACCAATGTTTATCGTTTTAAACTCAAGTCAATTTTCATCATCTCCGTTAAAGGGCCTAACTACCCCTACCCCACCTTTCGCATGCATAACGTCCTAAAAGGTTCCTAGCGTCCCAGCTTAATGTCCAAGAGGTATTGTACTACTACTAGGAAGGTTTTAGACTAAATTAAATATAGGCTCTTAATTAGGCCCTCTAGACACCAAGCAAAACATATTGGACAACATTTAGCATGTAAAACCTCATATTGGCCTCTAGATTTTAATTTATTAGCATGCTAGCAAACACACATATTTAGTGAAAGGTATCATGCTAAGTGTGTGAGCATACTTACACATTAACAAGAAGCACAACAGTATAATAATTAATTTTAAAAGGGGCACAAAGTTATGACATAGTGCATAAATTATTTATTTCTAATTAGAATGTAATCAGGGGCAGACCAGTAAATAAAGCATGTAGGAATTGTTTATTAATTTATTGAAAGTGGAAAAAGCAGTTCGTCACGATGCAAAAAATAATTATTTCGGGCAGATTTAATCGGGGTAGATTAGTTTAAAACAGTGCAGATATTAGTCAGAAATTGCCCCAAGCTGATTTAATTCTTAAACATGCAAAAAAATTTCAAACACTACCAATGTAGGAAATATGCAAATAAGTTGATTTTATTTTGTTATAACATGCTAGAGCCAGCTAGATTATTTAAAGTGGCAAACTATGCATAGTAGGCTTATCTCAATTTTAAACATGATGGAGATTATTTATTTACTAATTTTAAAAAACACATCAAAATTGCAACAGACAGATAATTAGTCTAATTTGTTAAGATCCTCAAATTTATTTACAATTCCAGATTGAGTGACATGCTGAAAATTGATTAACAAACCTATATACATGATTTCTAAGTGATTGAGAGATTGAAAATATTGCAGCTCATATAAGCATGATTTCTAAACCTCAGATAACACATAAAAATAATTAATCCTTATGAACATGGTTATATAACAAGATAATTAATAAACAACGGTAAATATGATTTCTAATTGATTGACAGATTTAAATTCTTTTGATTATATGATCAGACCAAACTAAATTAACATATTGACCAACAAATCAGATCCCAAACAGTTCCAAGATTTTACACACGATGGAGATGAGTTATTAGTTAAAACGGTTATAAAGACAAGCTGATTTAAAACCGATTATTAAGAGATTCTGACATGCTTGTACTAGGCATATTATTTATAACAATCACACATAATAAAATAAAGCTAAGCCAAAAGAAAAGGAAACAATTAGCACATATATCCCCTCCCCCTTTAGACGATCTCCCGAATATATTTCATATATATAGCGAGAGTTAGAGTTAATACAACTATTACATGATTGAAAATTAAATATAACAAATACAAACGAAAATAGAACTAAATTTCATCCGAAATTCCATCTGTGGCGACTCTTCAAACTAGCATTCAATTTTTCACACCCTGCTAAATGAAAGAAAGCAATACACTACAAATATAATACAAAACACACATAATAATATCTATTTTATATACCTAGGCATAATAAGACATACATACATTTATGTGAGCAACAAATTACACATATAAAATCAAGAATATGAGAAGAAAACTGACCCGAATGCTTCAGTTTATTTATCAATATCTATTTTTGGACTTATGCATAAAAGTAAATAAGTAATGATGCAGAACATAAAATTAAATATATATGAAAGTCACTAATCGGTTAAAAAATTAAAGAAAAACAGCAATGAAGACATACTTTAATCCAATAATCGACCCGAACACAACAAAACAACAAGGGAGAATGCTCAACGTTTCTGAGAGTTTTATTTTACTTTTTTTAGAGAGTAGAGAGTATTTTAGCTAATTGGTAGAATGTCTGAGTGTATAGAAGCATGAGTGAAAAGTGAGTAGAAGAATGAGAGAAGGGTCTATTTATATAGCAAGGTGGGGCACCTTAATAAGGAAATAAAATCAATTAAGCGTCAGTATTCCCTATTAAAGGAGAACTGAATCGGTCAAACATTTTAATTTACTTATTACCAAAAATGTACCAAACTAATCCACTAAATAAGGTAAAGATATACAAGTGAATAAAAATATATAAACATCAGGACATATCAATTGAAGGAAAGCAATAATTATGCACCAAATATGTTTACCTATTCCTGAATTACCATAATTGAATACTCCCTCCGTCCCATTTTATATGAGGTACTTTGACTTGGCACAAACTTTAAGAAAAATGGAAAGACTCTACAATGTTCCGAAAATACCCTTATTAATAAGTCTAAATTGTTAAATAAAACAAAAAACTACATCTGATATTGAATAGAAAAAATTATGACGTTTCTCTCTCTTCATAAGTTAATGTCAGATCAGTCATTAATGTAAATCAAAAGAGTCCATTATACTTATTTCTCTCTCTTCTTTCTACTGCATTCTCCATTCTCCGTTCTCTCTTTCTTAGTCTTTCAATGAAGAATATAAACTCCAAAATGATGGAGTTTTTGTCATTGCAGGTAAAAGTAGTTCTTTTTTCATGATTTTAATTGTAGTTTCAAAAAATTGATAATATAAAAAAAAATTGTGGGAAAAGATCAAATTTTTCAGTTTCAAGCGCCAATTTTTTTTCAAATTTTAAAATATTAGCTAATGGACTCCATATAAGTAGAGATACTTCATCTTTAATTTTTTAATTCTTCCTTTTTACATTTTTTCCAATCAGTGATCTTAAAATGAGTATTGGATTTTCAGAAGACCCAATTACCACAAAAAGGCGATTGAATCTGAACGAGCGTCGAGCAATTGCGGAGTGGCTTTTGAAAGAAAGTAAGAATGAAAAAATTAAACATGGTTCTGTAAAGGAAGCAAGTATTTTTGTTCAACACATCAAGAAGTACCATTGATCGTATTTGGAGACAAGCTAGATTATGTGTTGCTAATGGTGACACCTTAAATGTTTCTACTAATATTGCAGGCAGAGCTGGGAGAAAACACATACAAGTCGATATCAACCAATTCAAAGAAATTCCTCTATGTCGTCGAACAAATATTCGATCTCTTTCTTTTGCAAAAAATATGGAAAAATTAACAGTTTTTCGACCTGTGAAAGAAGGTGCAATTAGGCCACAGACCAATGCCATCAAACCACACTTTACCGAAACAAAAAGGCGAGACTTCAATTTTGCCTCTCAATGATTGATCAAAGTACACTTCACTTAAATCCCATGTTTATATATAGATATGTTTAATTATGTCCATATCAATGAAAAATGGTTTTACTTATCAAAAAAATCTGAAAGGTATCATCTTCTTTCCGAAGAAGAGTCTAATCCATATCGTTCTTGCAAAAGTAAAACCTTTATAACAAAAGTTATGTTTATGGCAACTGTTGCCCGTTCGAGATTTGACGCTAATGGAGTTGAGTTATTTTAGGAAAAAATAGGAATTTTTCCGTTTGTAGTTAAGGAGCCAACCAAACGGAACAACAAAAATCGAATTGTAGGAACTATCGAAACAAAATCGATTTTATCGGTGACTAAAGATATCACAAGATCTTGTTTGATAGAGAAAGTTCTTCCAGCCATTCGATCAAAATGGCCAGCTTCAACGTCAAGTGCACCCATTTTCATCCAACAAGATAATGCAAGACCACATATTGGTGTTAATGATTTGGAATTCATGGAAGCTGCTCAACGGGATGGATTTGATAGTAAGTTATGCTTTCAACCCCTAATAGTCCTGATCTTAATGTTTTGGACCTTGAATTTTTTAGAGCAATTCAATCTCTTTAATATCAAAATGCTCCTTCAAATGTTGATGAATTCGTGGAGGTTGTTGAAAAGTCCTTCAATGAAATGAAAGTAGAACGACTCAATCATGTATTTTTGACTTTGCAGTGTTGTATGAATGAGGTGATGAAAGATAGCGGTGGCAATAACTACAAAGTGCCTCATATGAACAAAGAAAGACTAGAAAGAGAAAATGATCTACCGCTTCAAGTTCGTTGTGATGTTGATGCTGTTAATCAAGCTTTAACTCTACTTCAACATTGATGGGATTACAAGTATTAAAACAACTTTTGTTTTTGTACATTTTGATGTTTATATTAAAACGTTGCAAATTTAATCTAATTTTTGGATAGTTTAATGTTTATGTTAAAATCTTGCAATGTGTAATTTACTTTTGGAATAGTTTAATGTTTTTGTTGGGACGTTGTAAATTCAACATGTTGAAGTAAAATTGTCATTTTGGTAAATGTAAGAAAATTTTACTTCTTAAAGTTTATATTTGAAATATTTCATTTTATTTTTATTGTGACTCTTAACTAAATAAAAAAGAAGAAACACTCATCAATATTTTTTAAGTGAGGACAACTTTTGATTCTAGATTCTTTAATTTTTAAAAATAAAAATAAAATTACATTCATGTACTCACAATTCTATCAATAGTGTAAAAGAAAGAAAGAATATGATAAAGAGGTGAGAAGAAAGAAAATGATATGACAAAGTATTGAAAAAAGTGTTTAAAGTACCGTTGACTGTCAGAAAAAGAGAAAAGTATTTCTACTTTACTGCATTTCAATAAATTTTTCATTAAATTAAAGAGAAAATAGTCAAATGCCCCTCAATCTATTATCGAATTCTCAACTACACACTTATGTTTCATGAGAGTCCTCTCATCCCCCTAGACTATTTTAAAACGGAATAATTACACCCTTAGATGCTGACATGACACAAAGAGTGTCCTCACTCTCTTGGAGGCATGTGGAAGTCAGAAGAATTGATAAATAATATTTTTAATTTGACTTTTTGTTAATTATATATTTTTTACTCCTCTTTTAAGTTTTTTTGTTTTTGTTTCTTTTTTTCCCTCTATTTCTCATTACTCAACATGCACCCCACCACCATTTCCTCCACCTTGAACCACCATCACTACACTAACCATATCTTTTTATCCATCTTCTAATATATTTTTTTACAATTTATTTCACTATTTTCTACAACTAACACGGAAAATCGTCAAATAATTATTAAAATTATTACTCATATTGCCGGAAAAATCAAATCGTCCTTAATCTCACTATTTCAAAAAAAATTTATCACAAAATAAAGACAAAAAAAAAAGGCAGAAGAAGAAAGATAGGAGAAACAAAACCTAAGAAAAAATAGAATTATTAAACACCTTCCATCATAAAAATTCATTCTATTATTGAGTTTTTTTAATTATTGAAGAAATTCAGTGAATTAAAATAATTATGACTATAAAATAAATTTTTTCGATCATGAATTTCATAAAGCAAACTAAACATGAGTTTTGGGTGTATGATATTGGTCATCCATCTTTTTTCATTTTTATCAATCTCAAACTAGTTCAAAATATCAACACCATTAATCTACCTTTTCACCGATTTTAGGTCAGTAAAATACATCAACCATCAGATCTTATCTTCAATCTTTATTGTTGTTTGGTGAAGACCCAAGAATTTAACCATCGACAACCCGTAAATAAAATATTACAAATTTGGTGTCATGAAGACAAAGAAACAACATAATAAAAAAATTCAAAAAAAGAAAAGAGATGAGTAATCAAGCTCATCAAGGTGCCTGAAGTAGGGGTGTGCATTCGGTTTTTTGGTTTGGTTTTGCACTATTCGGTTTGGATTTTCGATTTTTGGTTTAGTAAAAGTGTAACCCAATCCGATCCAAAATAAATTTGGTTTGGTTTGGTTTTCCTCTATTTGGTTTGGCTTTTTTCGGTTTGGTCTTTCGGTTATGCCAATAATTAATGATATAACCAAAGTAGCAATATTGAATCCCTTAAATATACTACTAATAAATCATAAGTAAAACTTAAAACAAAATACGTATAAGTATACCTATTAAAGATGTTCAAACATAAAATATAGACGCTATCATTATGAAAAGCAATAACCAAAAAGGGACAAAAAGTGGTTAACTTTAATTTAATTCTAAACCTAAACACTTTATATATATATATATATATATAATTTGGTTTTTTTCGGTTTTTATTTTTTAAAATCCGAAACCAAATCAAAAAACCAAACAAAGCAATTTATTAATCCAAAACCAATCCGAAAAACCAAAAAACCAATCCGAATAAAAATTCGGTTTGATTTGGTTTGATTATTCGGTTTAATCCGAATAGTGCATACCCCTAGCCTGAAGGATGATTTAAAGTGATGAAAAAATGATAATAAATATAGCTTCGATTTTTTTCATGGATGACTAATTTGGAAGAAGTAAATGAAAAACAAAAGAGAAAAGAAGAAGGAGGAGGAATAAAAGAGTAGAGATATTTTTGTAATTAATGAAAAAGTGGATAAAAAGGAAAAAATAAATATAAATAATAAAAATAACAGCTAGCAGCGAGTGGGCATCACTACATGTTGAGAATGTGGTTGTCTAGTTTTAGGGTGGTATATATTTTATTTTTGAAAAATTCAGGGGGGTAATAGAACCCCCGCAAAGTATAAGTGTGTAGTTGAGAATTCGATAATAGGTTAGGGAGGCATTTGTCTATTTTCTCTTAAATTAAAAGAGTGCAACTATTGAAATAATGAGATTCAAGAAGGGTAAAATATGGATAATGTCATTAAATGATTAAATATTTACCAAACAAGGAAATGTGTCATTCTTTTTTGGACTGACCAAAAACAAAAGTGAGTCACATAAATTGGGCCAGAGGGAGTAATAAATTACTGCAAACTTTAATCAATATAAAATTAGCACGAGGAATTTATAAGGAAAGCAATATTGTATTTTTATTTGTTAATTTGAGGATTTACCATGGGCGAAAGATTCTAGTAAATTACCACGAATTGAGCAATAATTAATTAAATATGAATTAATCAAGCTGCTGACTTAGCCAATAAAATAACAAAGATCTATTTACAGACAATATTACGACATCAACTAAGGGGATAAAATACGGGTATTCCTTACCAACCTGCATAAAATCAGCCCAACCTAACATTTCACAATTTACAAGCGTATATCTCAACAACAACATTCTAACAATCACATATTCTCAATAACAAGCTCAATATTCATCAATTACAACCGCCACAACTACAACCTGCTTAAAACTAGTCTAACCTAACAGTTCATAATTCACATAGCACACAACTCAACAACAACACTCTAACAATTACATATCCTCAACAACAAGCTCAATATAAATCAATCAAAGTTCCACAGAAAGGCACTCACAAGATCAGTAAAATACAATATCAAGTTCACTAATGATAAATATGTGCAATGCAAAGTCAAGTATAGTGATGCATGTCTGACCTAGTGATACACACCCGCTGTCTCTGATAACGTTCAAATATACTTCTTGAAAAGAAATATAAACGATCGTATGCAATATATTTACCCAACTATGAGTCGGGGTCGATCCCACAGAGAATATGGAAGAATATTGTCAATAGCAAATATTTAACTCGATAGTCGTTATATAAAAATG
>JAJOOE010004792.1:0-82456 GCA_036250405.1 Solanum raphanifolium
TAGTATGTTTTCACGTTTATGTCTAAGATGGCTAAGAGACTTAGTATTCCGCTTGTGTACTTTTGAATGATGTTTTTAAAAGTGACCTTTGAGTCTTATGGGATTTTATTTAAAGAGTTTTTTTTATTCCGCACTATTTTACATATCTAATGTGATGAATGCTAAGGGCTTGTATGAGACCTCCGATAGGTCGAATACGCATGTTACGACTTGGGGATGCTCTCGAGTCGTGACAGTTTCTGGCGTGATCCTCACCTCTTTTTGGCATTTAGGGAAAAAGGAAAAAATAAGACTTCACATCATTTAAGTTCTATCCCGATCATCCCGCTCTGGCGCTCTTTGTCCCGCTAGAGCGCCGCTGCCCTAGTGGCATCTATCCCACTCTGGCGCAAAGATGGGCCCAGTTCTCTCGACTTTTTATTTCCTAAATGACAAAGGTTCAGGTCATTACAATGGGGATAGAGAGGAGAGTAGAAAAGAGGAAAAAAAATTAGATTTCTCATAAGCTAACTGGTGAAAACATCATAAAAAATCTCTATTTGAAATCTGGACATGCCTACTGGCTTCATGGATAGAGTATCGTTTTTAGATACCTTTGTGATTGATTTGGGCATACCAATAATTATATAAATTTTAATCATGAATTCAAATCATTTAAAGAATGGGATGCAACACGATATCTAACGTTCGCTATCACACTGTTGGGCACCATGGTATTCCCTCAAGGTCCGAGCTTACTATTAATACTCGGGTAGTCATACTTGCTAACACTCTTTTTAACGGATACGAGAACCAAGGGGAGGTGAAATTTTATCCCATTGCACTCGTCATCTTATCGGATATGTATCGTGCTTTAGGTTATGCAAAAATGGCCTTTAGTTATTTTGAGGGGTGAAACCTCATTCTTCGGTGGTGGATTATGAGCCATTTATTGAAGGTACACGGGACTCAAAATCTACACGTTCTAGACAAATACAATGTTCTTGCACATCTTACGGGATGTTGTACCGGTTAGATCTTAACAATAGGAAAACCAAGGTAGGATGGGTTCAAATCTTTTCGAGTTAGGAGAAGACAACATCCAGTGGATGTTCATCTGGTTTATCTCAAATGAGGTCGTATCTTGAGGTTGTAAGCAGGTATTACTACCTCTTTCGAGTTTTTGGGGAATCCACCCATATGCACCTATCTGGGTCTTCAGGCAATTTGGGAGAAAGAAAACCATACCTCTAAATGGGAGTGGTAGGATCTATGTTGGAGATATGTTGAGGGAGTGGAAAAATGCCCTAAGGTTAGGTGAGGGAACCCTTGCTGAGGGTCGTTTCAATGCTGGGTAGGTAGAGAGTTACAAGGCTTGGTTGAAAAGGGATTTGCAAGGCCTTTATTTTTCAGTTCCAAACAGCTACCATAGCCTAGAAGACAAAGAATTTGAGGCAAGAATAGAATTGGGCCAAGTCAAAAGTGAAGCACAGGAAATATACATTTCCTTCCTCCAAAAGCAAGAGGAGGATAAACACACCATAGAGAGTTTGACCCAAGAATTAGAGAATTTAAGAAGTGATTTGGGAGATATTGATACTTGGATGGAGGAACGGAAATAAGGTACAAGATTCGAAGATTGGGAAGAGAATGGATGCAAATATGATGGGTATTGGCTGATCGCCAAGTACAAGCTTCGCCACACCTTGGGACATAACAAGAGGGTCCGATCAGATGCAGGACCATCGACAACCCCTTATCAGTTTTCACCTGTGAGTGGTTTTATTTTGTGTATTTACATGTTATTTTCCCCTGTGTGGGACTTCTCTTTATTGTATTTCAATTTTATGTACTTCTTTCAAATGATCCTTGTTGATGAGTCTGAGATTTCAACTCAATTTGGGCTTTGTTTTGATAGTTTTAGTGTCCTCAAATGCCTAATTTATGCTCTAAACTGATGTTAAAGTGTTGATTTGATGCATTTAAGGCTAAGGAGCAAGGCAAGGACACTACCAGACAAAAAAGGTACTAACAAGACAAAGAAGTGGAGAAGAGCGATCATGGTGATCGCCAAGACCACTCGGCAGTTCGCTGAGTGGCTCTTTAGCCCGTCTAATTGTACAGTACACCACTTCTGGGACGAGGGAAATTTGGGGTAACTGTGTTCCATATCAGCAACTTGCCGAATGGATCGGCGAAGGGAGGTTGTACCGCCGAATGTTATAGAATAAGCAGGGATGATGCAAGAAAATTAGCGATCCGAAGGAACAAAGGGCTCATGCGTAAGTGATTGGCGATCCCAATATAGACCGACTAAAATTATAGTGCATATTGGATGTAAACATGAAGCAAGAAGGCGATGGGCAGGGGCAATTGGCGAATCGCCGAACGGTCGGCAAAGCCTAACTTTCCTCACCGATTGGCCCCAAAAAGGTCAAATTTTGGATTAGTATAAATTGATATTTTGAAGAGAGAGAAGGCATCCAAGCATTGTGAAAACAGAGATTTAGAACAAAAACACTATTCTTGTTGGTTTTGATGGATTTTTCAAATAGATTTCGAGTTGGGTGTTGTAATTTAAGGAAGATATATTCTTTTTTGTATTATGGAAATCAATACCTAGCTATGGAGCATATAATAGGTATTGAAGTTTTACTTTTTATGATGACTAGCTAAAACCCCATTCTTAGGGGTTTGAGCATGAGGTCAATTACTTAATTTAGCTAAGTGGGTGTTAGAAATTATTGATTATAGTGCTAATTCGAAGATGGTCTGATTTATTGATGCTGTTGAATTTCTATATTGAATGTTTATTTCTATGTGGTTTAGTGTTTTAAGCTTGCTTGAGAGAGGGGTGTAAAACTAAGGTGATAAGTTATCATTCATAGCAATTGAACTATTGTGGGTTCAGCTCCAGAGAGTGAACTCTAAGTCCCATTCTACCTATCTAACTCGAGAGAGTAGATATAGTGAGGTTGTGGGCTTTTTTTCATAGTTAGCCTGTTGAGGTTTGAAAAAACTCAATTGAAGCGAGGTAGTTGTTCGAGAGAAAATTATCTCATCTAAGGTCCATCCTACCCATGAAGATTTAGTAAGTATTAGTAATCACCTAGCACCGATTTAGCAAGAATTGGCAATTGATTGGTCATTCCTCCAAGTACCTCTTACTCATTTGATTAATCATGTTGATTGTTATTGCTGACTGATATACCAATCCCCCACCTGACATTTTTGTCACCCTTTTTATTTAATTAAGAACTTATGATAATTTCTATTCCTTCAATTATTTAAATCGCATTTACAACATCATATTTGAGTTCAAACTTTTACCGCTCCCTGTGGGTTCAACCCCAACTCACTTGTTGGGTTTTATACTAGTTGACAATCGTTTAAACCTAGAATCGGATGAGGTGTACTTGACACGTTAATCAAAATAGCACTGCTGCCGGAGAGTGGTATTGTGTAGAATTCTTTTATTGAAGTTTGAAATGCGATTTCTTTGTATTGTAGTTGAATCGAGTTACTCTTGTTTTGTGAACTATTATGATCAAGTAACAGGATGAGTGCAAAAGAAAACACCGTGAACCAACTTGATCACCAAGATAATGGTGGCGATTTCTTGCATGCCAATGAATCTCTATTGGGAGGCACATGTGCTATCCGCCTACCTCCGATTGAGGACTATGTTGCATTCCATGTGACAAGTACAATGCTGCAGCTCTTGCAAGCAAAGTGAAAGGCATATTTGGAGGGTTATATCATGAGAACCCCCATGAGCATATTCAGAACTTTGTGGAGACATGCAGTCTGTTCTCACTCAAGGATATTTTGCAAGAATCAATTCGGCTGCGCTTGTTCCCTTTCTCTTTAATGGGGGAAGCAACCAAATGGCTAGCGGAGCTATCGAGAGACTTTATTCTATCATGGGAGGAAATCACCAAGGCATTCTATGTGTGATTCTTTCCATCTTCAAAGATGGTGAAATTACGGGATAACATCCAAAACTTCAAGCGGGTAGAAGGGGAACCAATTTATAAGACTTGGCTGAGGTTTCGGAAGTTACTGTTACAATGTCCAACTCATGGGCAGCCGGGTGATGTGATACTTCAGTATTTTCACCGAAGTTTAGACTCAGTGAACAAATGAGGAGTGGCTGACCAATTGGGTCAAGGAGGAATAATATTGCAATCATTTGAAGTAGCGTCCTCCCTTCTTGATGATATGACAAAGATAAATCAGGGGTGGTACACTCAAGAGGACCGAGTTTCCCTTTTTTGTTTCAAGATGATACAAGAACAACTTGACAAGGAGAAAGAGAGGGAAGAGAATATTAGCAAAATGTTGTCCCAAATTGAGTTGTTACAAAAATAAGTGCTAGAAAATGTTGGTGAACCCAAAGAAGTAAAGAGAGTGTGGAGACTTGAGGAGGGTACTCACTCGAGCTACTTCAAGGAAGGTGGGAATCAAGGTTTTAACTCGCATAAGGAAGAAGAGCGACAACGGTACTATCAAGATTGGAATGAACAAAATGACTCTTGGGGAGAGAAGAGAGTCATGAAAGGTACCACACACAATCAAGTGACAGTCCAAAATCAAAGGGTAGTTCGAGTTGCCTACGAGTGGATGACTTGTTGTGCATCCTAGACAAGGTTAAAGGCTCAGATGACATGCTAAGAGAGATGAAAGTGTGTATTTGATAGGGGTGAAGCTGAACGTACAATTGCTTTGAGGGCTAATAACGACAGAAATTTGGTGGTGGTGACTCGAAGTGGAAAGATAGCGGTTGGTACTGTGAAGGGTAATGATGGGGTGAAAGCTCATAAAGAAGAGAAAGATATTGATGAGGAAGAGAAACTCATTCAAGCACTGGAAAGTGATATGCTCAAAGAAAAGAAGGAAAGTCATAAGTAAAGTCTCGATGAAGAGTTGCAAAAAGCTAAAGAAAAGGCTACTTAATCCCAAAGATAGTGCAACCTCTTCCCAAAATAGCTCCCCCATCTCCTCATCATCTCAAGAAGAAAAATGAGGATGAGAAGTTCAACAAGTTCCTATCCGTGTTCAAGACACTTTCTATAAATCTACTACTAGTGGAAGCATTGTTGGAGATGCCGGGTTATGCAAAATTTATGAAAGAGCTAGTCACAAAGAAGAGAATCATGGACTTCGAGACAATCAAAGTTTCTCATAATTGTAGTGCCATTATAACTAGCGAGATGATTATAAAGAAAGAAGATATGGGGACATTCACCATTCCATGCACTATTGGTATGCTTCAATTTGATAAAGCTCTATGTTATTTGGTGGCAAGTATAAATCTAATTACCTATGCAATCTATAAGCAACTTGGGTTGGGCGAACCAAAATCCACAACAATGCGACTTCTTATGGTAGACCTGTTGATAAAACACCCGTATGAATACTCTATGATATATTGGTGAAGGTTGATCGATTCATCTTTCTGGCTGATTTGTTATTCTTGATTGCGAAATTGATGCTGAAATTCCCATTATTTTGGGAAGACCATTTTTAGCAACCGGGAGAGTGCTAGTGGATGTTGAAAGAGGAGAATTGAAGTTCCGGGTGAACGAAGATGAGGTCACCTTTAATGTGTGCAAATAAATGAAACACTCGAGTGACATTCATATGGTTTCAACGATTAATGTAATTGATGAAGCGGGGCCAGTCTGAGCCATTTGGTGTGTATGAGTGAACCACTTGAGGTTGTGCTTGCGAATTATGATGAGACCAAAGTTCAAGGGTACAATGAAGTGGTAGCTTCTCTGTCGGGGTTAGGTGAATCTTCAAGGAACCTATTGAAGCTAGACATTGATCAAAAGAATCAAGAAAATCCTCCCGCCAAACCATCCACGGAGGAACCACCAAAGCTTGAGTTGAAAGTGCTCCCCGCTCATCTTTGATATGCATTCTTGGAAGAAAACAACACCTTGCCTGTTATTATTGCAGCTGACTTGCTTGGATGGCAAGTAAAATTGCTTCTTGAGGTGTTAAGAAGGTACATCAAGGCTATAGGGTGGACTATCATTGACATAGTGGGTATTCCACCTGGCATTTGCACTCACTAAATTCAACTTGATAGTGAGTGCAAACTGAGTGTCGAACACCGAAGGAGATTGAACCCACCAATGCAAAAGGTGGTGAAAAGAAAGATAATCAAGTGGTTGGATGCACAATGGAAATATAGGAGGCTGGTAGGAGCGGGTCCCATAGAGTGGGAAATGTTTAAGGTTGCATTTCTTGATAGGTTCTTTTCCCGAGAGTTGTGGGAAGCTAAGGTGGAAGAGTTCATTAACCTTAGGCAAGGTAGCATGAGTGTTAAGGAGTATGCCCTAAAGTTTACCCAATTGTCCAAGTATGCCCCAACTCTGGTGGCGTACTCGAGGGGTAGAATGAGTAGGTTTTTGACGGGTGTGTCTGACATAGTAGTAAAAGAATGTCGTATGGCAATGCTTCATCATGATATGGATATCTCACGTCTCATGGTGTATGCTCAACAAATTGAAGAGTCAAAATTCAAGGAAGAGAAATCTATGGAGAAAAAAAGGACTAGAGCGGATGATGATAAGTCCTTTCATGATGGATCCGATGGACATGGTCGCTCTAAGAATTGATAAAGTTTTTCCGGACAAGGGTCTTTTAATACTCCTAATATAAGGAAGAGAGGACGTCAAACCCTAAAGGAATTAGTAATGATTCCCTATGGCCTACTTGTGCTAGATGTGGAAAGAGACATGTGGGTAGGTGTTTGGCCGGTAGAGAGGGTTGCTTTAGTTGTGGTGAAAGTGGCCACAAGATGAGAGATTGCCCAAAGGCAAAGGCTATGAGAAAAGAGGGTAAGCAAGTTACTCCTAGTGGTTCGGCTGGGGATTCTCCAAAGAAGAATAGGTTCTATGCTCTTAAGCTAGAGATGAACAAGAGTGACCTCCGGATGTGACTACCAGTATGTGTTTTATGCTTTACTAGATTCCGGATTACTTTTATTTTGTGACTTGATATGCTAGAGTTTGATGCTTGTCTTTAGTATGAATGAGCTTCATTGTTGTTTTATTTTATTGATGGTAGAACCCTACTTGACCATTTTGAGTTTTGGGTAGATTGAAAGGTTTGATGAATAAGGTATTTAAGTAATGCCTAGATGGGGTAATTGAGTAGACTCCTATGAGGGGTAGTAGTATAGTTCACCATAGTTTAAGAATCATCATGTGTGATGGATGTGAAAGCTTAAGGGATAACTTGGTCCGACCTTAGAATTGAAAGTGATGGTGCTTAGAAAGTCCACCTAGGCTTACTCCCAAGGGGGAGATGGTGTGCCTAGATAGTAAAGTCATTGTGTGTTTATGTGTTGCCATGATTTCTTTCTATGCATGTTCATGGAAAAGCTTAAGTCTTGATAGAAATGTCTTATGTGAATTGTTTTCCTCATGTTGTAGTGCGTTGAGTAGAGTTGCCGATAGAACTTCATGAGACGAATAGATGAACATGTCCTCGCTCAGAGTTCATAGTTCCTCCTTGAATGTAGTCTTGATTATATATTGCATATAGGCTCCATGAGTATATGTGAGCATGATTTAGCCCGGAGATGGTAGTTCCTCCTTAAACATGACTAGTTATGAGAATTTCAAGCATTTTGGGTTGTTAGATGTAATTCTTACTCTTTTGTGTTGCATTGAGTATGTTTAGCTTGGAGTTGAAGTTTCCTCCTTAGTTGTGTGCAGTTAGATGTGTTGCATGCATGGTGGGATCCTATTCTAGAGTCGTGACCTTAAGAAGTGCCTAGAGTGTCATTCGAGGACGAATGTTCTCAAGGGGGAGATATTTTAACACCTTGCAAACTAGTAGGCTAAACTAAAGGTTGAAGTGAGGGTTAGAGTCGTGAATTTAACCTACCATACTTAGAATGAAGGGTTTCGGGGTAGAACGTCAAGGTACGACTCCCCAAGGACCAACCAAGGGTCCTTGGGGAGGACCCTAGCAAAACTACCCAAGAAGAGCAGCCCAAGGCAGTGCACCCACAAACGGACCCACGCCCCGTAGGGGGTCCACACCACGTGGATGGCTTTGTGGGTCAGGGCCCCAAAGATACTGCCTCAGACCACCGCTCACAATTGACCAGCACTCCCCGTGGGTCCACTCATGGCCCGAGGGCGTGGTCTCATGGGTGAGGCAGTGACCATGTCTTAGACGGTTAAATGAAGACTTAGTGGAACTTTCTGGAATTAATTAGGGGTTAAGTGGTGTCATTTTAACCTTACTTAGACCACCTATATAAAGACTTTAGACCCTTAATTAAGTCATTCCAAATCATTATTTCAAGACCCCCAAAAGAAACCCAATTCTCTCCTAAAAATCCACTCTCTAGAAAGTGAAGAAGAAGAAGAAGAGGATCAAGCTAGGTGAAGGCAAGACTCCATTGTTGCAAGCTTTGTAAGGCTTTATAATCAAGGTATGATATCTTATTCATCCATGGAGCCCCCTAGTTATTACACAATTGTGAGGATGAAATCCCCAATTCAAGTTAGGGTTCCTTCCAATATTGTGGGTTAAGTAGACTATTAATCCAATTGAGTGGATATTCATTGTTTATGATTGATTTAGTAGTGAATAATGTTACTATGATGAAATTATATGTTTTCTATGTCTAACCCTAGTCTAAGTGATGAAATTGAAGTAATGTGGGTTTATGCCTTGAAGAGGGAAATTGAGGATTTAGAGATAATTTTCTAAGGTTGATGACATGCATAGTAATTGTTCAAGAATAAAAGCATATAGACTTGAACACCGATAAGTGGAAATGAAGCACAACCTTCGCCTTAGTCCATTCACTCTCTCGAGCTGAATGTGTAGGAGATGGTTTATGATTCACTCTTTCAAGCCGAACCCACGACAACCCAATAACCACAGACTATCGATTTAGTAGTTTTGGTTTTAAAACCTCTCTCTCAAGAAAGTAAAAAACACAAAGATAAAATTGTATTTACAACTACAACTCCATTAAATTCAAACACAACTACCGAAAGAAATCACCTTTAAATAGAAAAATAACTACCTATAAGCAATACCTAGGAGTAAATTCAACCGATATTCATATATTCACACCCCAAGAATTGGGGTTTTAGCTAGACATAGTAAAGAGATAGAGATTGATAGTGAAAAGTGTTTCCATCAAATGGGTATGATAGATATTGTCTTTACACACGTTAAAAATGAAGAATCTTCAATACCCACTTCCAATTGCTTAGAAATGGAAAATCTTCAAAGCTAAGGAACAAAGTCTCCAAAATTGTAAGTTCTAAAAACTGAAAATAATGTTTGGTATTAATAGCATACAAAATCTGATTGCTAAGCTAAGAATTTAAACAATTATTTATAGTTGTCAAAACAATGTTCTGCGAAGGACCACTCGACGCAGTTATTTGGAATCGCCGATCCACTCGGCGATCTGCCCTTTGGTCTGGTTCATCGCCTTTCTGCATTGGCCTTCAGCAAATTCAAGTTCAGTAACATTGGGCGATGGAGTACTGCATCGCGGAATCGTTCAACGACTCGCCGACTGCTTCTTTATCTCGCCGAATTGATTTTCTCTTTCAGAGCTAGGCAAACTGGAACATCAGGTGAGACCATAGCCATTCGGCGACTCGCCTAATGGTTTAGGTGATCCTCATGCCGTCTTTTCTTTGTTCTTTTTAGCTACCTTGTTCCTTTCTTCCCAATAGTGTCCATGCTTAGTTTCTAACTCCAAATACTTGAAACTCAAGGATTTTCATTTGTTATTGAGACAAAATATGCATTTGAGGACCCTAAATCTATCAAAATAAAGCCCTAAAAGAGTCCAAATCGTGGACTCATGAACACCCCAAACTTAAAATTTTGCTTGTCCTCAAGTAAATCTCAAGTTCAGCAGTTCAAAAAGGATGTCTCAAACAGTGCTACACAAGACTCAATCATGAATTCACACAAAAAGTATCAACTTACTCGTGCAAGGATCAATTGTGCACTCAAAGATTCAAGTTGTGACTCACTATACTTACTTCAAATGCCAATTCAAGCTCAACAAAGGTATTCAAATTCCCTCATAATAAAATGATTCGATATTCACTCAATGGTTCAATAAATTAAAGTTCTGGAATCAAGATCAACACTCACACACACAAAGATAAACACAATGCATAATTTCACCAATAGGTTTGCCCTTATTTTCCAATCGAATTTTTCTTCAACTCATTCAAAATCAAAAAGGTCTTTTAAAGACTTGTAATGGGGCTGAGTGCAATGGTATGGTCATTTAGGCTTATAAGCTGAAATCCTCATGAAATGTGATGTGAACAACACCTTCTTTCCTTCTCTTTATCATTTTCATTCAAGATCAAAAGTCACCTCTTATTGATTTTCCATGAGTCATTGGAAACCCCATTTTTTTTGTATTTCCACAACCTTATTTCACAACTTTTTTTTTCCTGTTTCAATCTTTTCTTCTTTTCCTCTCTCTTTTTTAAATGGAGGGGCTCCATTTTTTTCAAAACATGGACAAAGGGACTTCTTTGCATTTTCTTGATTTACCTTTTCTTTTCACCACACCCCAAACTTAGGCTTTTGGCCTAAGTTGACTATTCACACAAACTACAAATCATGAGGATTATGGGTAATGGATCGATAAAAGGTCACGATGTCATCAAGTTTCTTCCAAGAAAAGGTTAAGGCTCAAAGGTTGCTCAAAAGAAGTTCACACACTCACAAGGTAAGCCACAAAAGAGGTATAATTTCAGATTAGTTCACACTCTTTAAAGTTGCCTAAGATCATCTCAAGAAATTGCATCACTTAGTCAATCAGACCAACGGGACAAATTATAGGTGTCATCACACATGGTTCACGGTAAGCTCATCACACAAGGCATTGACACAAATATCAAACAAGACTTCACATTTTCGCTAGTGTGCAATGTTCATCACAAGAGACTCAATTCGATACTTGGCTAGTCACAACGAGATGTAAAGAGTTCACATATTGTCTATGGAACTTCAATTGGCCTCGTCGTAGCCTCACATTTATTTATGTTTGATTATGAGAACTATTCGAGTCATCGGTATTGATCAATTTCCCTAATTTCGAACACTTTTCACACATTAACCTGTACAACCAACACACTATTATTCTAAACAAAAATAGGTAACCAAATAACAAAACTTGGGTTGCCTCACAAGTAGCACCTTAGTTAACGTCGTGGCACGACACAAGTCCACCTTCAAACCTCATTCTTTGGGTTAGCCATAGTATCACTAGGAAAATCCCCCTACTGTCTCGGGTTGAGATGAGACGATATATGACCCATTTGGGTCTCAAACTACTTGATCGACACTGAATGGGAGGTGGCAGTCTGCCTAAGGGTAGACACATCTTCTTTCATTTCTTTTAAAATTTTGTCTGATCCTTCAACTTTGTTGAGCATACGAGAGAGCATATCCTCAGACCTTCTACCTTCCGAATCCTTTGGATTTTTGCATTCATGGGGCCTACATATCTATCCTTCTCCTCATCCTTCCAATTTGGATTACGGTCCCTCAATTCACGATCTCGATCTTTCCAACCTTCATCCCTAGCCGAACCTTGGTTACCACCATACCTCGGGTAGTTTGAACGGTAGTTACCGCCTTGGTTGTCTAGGAAATTTACCTTTTCATTATACAAGGCTTCAAACTTGGAATCATCCAGATTAGCACACCCGACACCCACGGTATTCACACTCCGAGCACCAGCTCCCATGACATCTTTAGACAAAATATCAAGTTGTGTCATGATCTTGGCCATGTTTTGGTCCCTCTTTTGGTCTTTCTGCATCTGTTCCTTAGTCAGCTTGAACGTGAGAGGGGTGACTTGGTCTTCACGGGTATACCATGCCCTGTTTATGGTAGTCATGCAATCCAAGAGCTGAGCCACTATCAAATAAGGTTGTTGCATCAAACATCCCAGAGAAAGTTGGTCAACAACACCCTTATTTACCGAATCAAGACTCCGATAAAAATACTACAACAACACGTTATCAGGCAAGCCATGGGTTGGGCATTGAAGCACCAATTTCTTGAATCACAGCCAAGTTTCATGAATTGACACCTTCTAGACGCTTGAAGCTTTGAATGCTGTCCCGAAGAGTCATCATCTTCGAGGGAGGGAAATATTGCACTTGAAATGCGGTGACCAACTCCTCCCACGAAGTGATTGATTCCCGTGTCAATTCAGCCAGCCACTTGCATGCATCTCCCATCAAAGAGAATGGGAACAACCTCAACTGGAGCGATTCTTGGGAGATATTCTTAAAGGAGAATGGTTTGCATATATCCACAAAGTTTCTAATGTGCTCATGGGGATCCTCATACACCAAACCACTAAAAAGCCCTTTTATTTGCAAGAGTTGCAACATAGTACTTGTGATGTGAAATACCACATTTCCTTTTGTCGGAGGCAAGCAAATGGCACCAATACCTCCCATGAGATGGGGGTCATTAGCATGAGGCTCGTTGACATCGTTGAGGTTTACGATGTCGTCTTGATGGCCTTCTTGGCTGCAATTGCTGCCGTTTATGCTCATACTTCCTGTTTTCAACACAAAAACAAGCAAAACAAAACTAAGAATTAAGTAAGTAGAACTATAACTAATAAGAACAAAATTCAACTTAACTAAATTCTCAATTAGCACCACTCCCCGACAGCGGCGCCATTTTGACTTGACGTATCTGGGTGCTTCATCCAATACTAAGCATCCACAATCGTTCAATAGTAATATAATCCAACTAGTGAGTTTGGGGCGAGTCCCAAGGGAGCGGTTTGTAACCGAGAATTAAGAGACAAGCAAGAATGTGTTCAAGTCAATTATAGCTATAAACATTTACGAAGAAAAACATATCAGATTAAAGGGTGACACAAGTGTCAATTATGAAAGGGGGTTTTGTAATCAGTTATCAACTAAAATGACAACTAAAAACGAAAATGCAAATATGGAGACGGGATTCTTGGGATGTGATTGGAATATGGGCTAAAATAAACAACAAGGTAAATGCTATTGATAGTAAATCCATGTAAATTGGTAACTAAGCTGGACTTTAGTGGGGAGTAAATTTTCACTCGAACATTTTGCCCCGAATCAAATCGGTTTCTCTTGAACACCAATAAGTGGCAATGAAGCACAACCTTCGCCTTAGTCCATTCACTCTCTCGAGCTGAATGTGTAGGAGAGGGTTTAGGATTCACTCTCTCGAGCCAAACCCACGACAACCCAATAACCACAGACTATTGATTCAGTAGTTTTGGTTTTAAAACCTCTCTCTTAAGCAAGTCAAAAACACGAAGATAAAATTGTATTTGCAACTACAACCCCATTAAATTCAGACACAAATACTGCACAAAATCACCTTTAAACAACAAAATAACTATCTATAAGCAATACCCAGCAGTAAATTCAACCCATATTCACATATTCACACCCCAAGAATTGGGTTTTTAGCTAGACATAGTAAAGAGATAGAAATTGATACCGGAAAGTGTTTCCATCAAATGGGTACGATAGATATTGTCTTTACACACGTAAAAGATGAAGAATCTTCAATACCCACTTCCAATTGCTTAGAAATGGAAATCTTCAAAGCTAAGGAACAAAGTCTCCAAAACTCTAAGTTCTAAAAACTGAAAATAATGTTTGGTATTGATAGCATACAAAATCTGATTGCTAAGCTAAGAATTTAAACAAGTATTTATAGTTGTCAAAACAATGTGCTGTGAAGGACCACTCGGCGCCGTTAGTCGAGATTGCTGATCCACTCGACGATCCGCCCTTTGGTCTGGTTCATCGCCTTTCTGCATTGGCCTTCATCAAATTCAAGTTCTGTAACATTAGGTGATGGAGTACTGCTTCGCGGAATCATTCGACGACTCGCCGACTGCTCCTTTATCTCTCCGAGTTGATTTTCTCTTTCAGAGCTTGGCACACTGGAACATTAGGCGAGACCATAGCCATTCGGCGACTCGCCTAATGGTTTAGGCGATCCTCAGGCCATCTTTTCTTTGTTCTTTTCAGCTGCCTTATTCCTTTCTGCCCAATAGTTTCCGTACTTAGTCTCTAATTCCAAATACCTGAAACTCAAGGATTTTCATCAGTTATTGAGACAAAATATGCATTTGAGGACACTAAATCTATCAAAATAAAGCCCTAAAAGAGTCCAAATCATGGACTCATCAGTAAGGCTTGAGATTGAACCTTTATGATGATATATGACTAGAATTTATTAAGAATGAATCATGCGACTAGAAGTCCTTGTGATCTAGGTGTATATTATGATTGTAAGAAGTAAAGCTTTGAGAGTAAGGCTTGTAGTCGTGAATGTTGATTACTAGGTTTTCAAAGTAAAAGCCAATATGATGAATTACGTATGTTAAGGCTTTGACAATAAAGCTAATATGCATGTTGATTTGAATATGATATTATTGAGGAAGGACTTTACCCACATGACCTACATTATGAGTATATGAGATTATGCATGTCTTTATAGAACCAATGTAAATGCTTTATGAACACTTTGAGAGTGAAGTGGTTATGATATGTTGTTGTGTTGTTAAAAGGATATTCTCACTCACACACTTAGGCATGCATATGATATGCATGTGAAAGGTTTTCTCACATAGAATGATTCTAGGTTGAAAGGCTTGCTCACCTAAAATGAATCAAACATGTTCGACTAGAATAGCTTGAAGTTTTTCTATAAGATCCCTTCATGAATATCTTGACTTGGTAAGACAAGACCATTTCATGGTAGCTTGAGAAGGAGATCTCATGGTAGCCTTGGATTGAGAAACCGTACTCTTCCTAAGGGTAGCTTGCACTAGTATCATAGTATACTTAAATGGTAGCATGACTTGGTTAGGCCAAATTATTTCATGGTAGCTAGGATGGAGCAATAGTACCCTTCCTTGAATAGCTTGGACTTCTACGGTAGCTTGGCTTATCATAATGTAATTATGTTAGCAAGATAATTAGTTTGGATTAACTTAATGTTGATATGCTAGCTAGATGGTAGCTTGGTCTATCCTATTATGGTGCTATTCCTTGGTAGCCTAGAAATGATAAATAGTAATCATTTATGCATGATAGCCTAAAGTAGTACTTAGTATGGGTGAGATTATGGGGTGTTATCCATGCATTGCACAAGTATGACTTGAAGCTACCTATGAAGTATTTATTTTATATGTTATATGCTTAGCTTGGATTGTTGCTATGGTTTCCTTCCATGATATGTTGGACTAAAGGTGAAAATTCCCTTATCTATGAGAAGTAAGCTAAGAATGAGATCCAAAGATGGTAAGTATGATTATGATGACCTAAAAGTGGTTCTTAGTATGGATGAAATTATGGGGTCTTATTCATGCATTGCACAAGCATTCTTTGAGGTTACTTAAGAAGTAGTTCTCTTATGTTATGAAGATCTAAGGGTTTACTATGCTTATGAACATGATGTATTTCTTATGCTTATGGATCATGCCTTATGTTGACTAATGCTTACATTATGTCTATATTGAAGATCATGCTTTCTAATATGTTGTTATGCTCTTATGGTATTATGCTAGCTATCATGTTTAGTACATTTTGTACTAATGCATACTCTTGCCTACATTCTTATCAAATGTAGGGTCAGGCGATCTTGAGTTCCATCCCTGTGGCTAGGTTCATAGTAGAAACAATGAGTTGAATATTTTGTGAGTCCTCAGAGCATCGAGGATTTGACCACCTTTCCTTTATGTCTTTCTTTTTTGTTTAGAACTATTATATGGGATTTGTCCCAATAGTTATTCAAAGTTGGTTTAGATTGTTTGAGACACTATTAATGACTTCCGCTTCATTTTATGAGACTTTGATTGTTATGAAAAATGTTTTAAAATTTCCGCAGTTTTCTATGATCTTATGTTATTATATGCTAAGTGGCTTACATGGACTCCTTCGGGGTTCTATGTGCAATGTTACATCTAGGGTGTATCTCTTCTTTTTTAGGTATCTTATGTCTAGGCAGACAGGTCAAAAGCTGTTGATAACCCGGCGGCTGCTTCAGAGCTTCAGATGCCAACCAGTCGGCCTGGGTTGTGAACCAAACTTCAGGTATTGTCTGTTTATATGACTGCTGTAGGAAAAAACTTTAATGAGATGACCACCTTTGTGAAGAAAGTAGATGGAGTTAGATGTGATGTGCAGGCTAAAGATTTGTCTAAGAATGCCACGAGCATAGGTAACTTTGAGGGATCTTACTCCAAGGGTTCAGGTAGGCCGATGCTTGCAGCCCGGCTAATTCAGTCTGCCATGCCCGCTTCTATAGGTATTACTCGGGAACCCCACAACAAAGTTTTATTCAGGATAGCCAGACCTTCTTTTGCCTGTACTTGTTATAATTGTGGGGAACCTGGGAACATGAGAAGAGATTGTCCCCAACTGCACATGTTGGATTCCATGCAGCAGCAGACTAGAGCAGTGGTACCTTCGAGCAACAGTAATAATGGTAGAGGACGTTCACAATGTGGGTGAGGAGGAAATCAGCGAGGCCGTGGAGTTTGGGATAATAGTAATGCAGGTAGGGTTTTAGCGCAACCAAGCAAGTAAGTCATCTGTCAAGTTGACAGGGCTTAGTTTTATGCCTTTCCCAGCAAGACAGAGGTGGAGACATCTGATGCAGTGATCACAGGTACTATTCTTGTCTGTGACCGAATGGCTAATATGTTATTTTATCTGGGTTCTACTTTTTCATACGTGTTAGTTCAGTTTGCCTTAGGATTTGATGTAGTTTGTGATTTACTTGATGTCCCCATCCATGTTTCTACCCCAGTTGGAGAGTCTGTATAGTCACACATGTTTATCGTGCTTCTGCTTTTATGTTTATGGGTTTCCAAAGTTGGGCTGATTTGGTTATTTTGGATATGGCTGACTTTGATATAATCTTAGGCATGACTTGGTTGTCCCCATATTATGTTGTGTTAAATTGTAATACTAAGTGTGTGACTCTAGAAATTCCGGGTAGGGAAAAGTTAGAGCGGGAAGGGGTGTACAAGCCTAAGCCAGCTAAGGTCATATCCTCTATTCGGGTTTGGAAACTAGTGGGGCAGGGTTGTTTGGCATATTTGGCTCATATTCAGGATATTAAGGTTGAGTCCCTCTATTGAGTCTATTCCTGTGGTGTCAGTATTCAGAGAAGTGTTTCCTACCAATTTTCCTGGTATGCCCTCGGATAGAGATATATATTTCTACATTGATTTGGAACCTGGTACCCGCCCCATCTCCATTCCTCCTTATCGCTTGGCCTCGACAGAGTTGAGAGAGCTTAAGGCTCAAATTCAAGAACTTCTTGAGAAAGGTTTCATTCATCCTAGTGCTTCCTCGTGGGGTGCTTCTGTCTTGTTTGTAAAGAAAAAGATGGTAGTATGAGGATGTGCATAGGTGACCGACAGTTGAATAGGGTCACCATTCAAAATAAGTACCCGTCGCCTCAAATAGATGATCTTTTTGAACAGTTGCAAGGTGCATCAGTTTTTCTCTAAGATTGATTTTAGGTCTGGTTACCATCAGTTAAAGATTAGGCCTAAGGATGTACCAGATGGCATTCAGAACCCGCTATGGGCACTATGAGTTTCAAGTGATATTGTTTGGGTTGACAAATGCGCTTGTAGCTTCCATGAATTTGATGAATGGTGTGTTTAAACCATTCCTGGATTCGTTAGTTATTGTTTTCATTGATGACATTTTGATTTATTCCAATAGTAAGGAAGAACAAGCCAATCATCTTCGTATTATTCTAGGTGTTCTTGGGAGACAAAAGTTGTATGCTAAATTTTCTCTAAGTGTGAATCTAGTTGACTTTAGTTGCCTTTTTAGGGAATGTAGTTTCAATGGAAGGGGTAATGGTAGATCCCCAAAAGAGTGAAGCGGTTAAGCATTGGGTCTGGCCTAGCTCTGTGACTGAAGTTAGGAGTTTGGTAAGGCTCGCTAGCTATTATCATAGGTTAGTGAAGAATTCTACTTCTATTCGCCATGCATTTGACAAGGCTAACCATAAAGAAGGTACCTTTAGAGTGGACTGAGAAATGTGAAGAGAGCTTTCAAAAGCTCAAGACTCTCTTGACCACAACACCTATTCTAGCACTTCTAGTGGAAGATAAATATTTCATTATTTATCGTGATGCTTCACATTTGGGTTTGGGTGCTATATTGATGCAGGATAAAAATGTCATAGCTTATTAATCGCGGCAGTTGAAGGTGCATGAGAGGAACTACCCGACGCATGATTTGGAGTTGGCAGCGATGGTGTTTGCCCTTAAGATCTGGCGGCATTACTTTTATGGTGTCATGTGTGAGGTATTTATTGACCATCGTAGCCTAGATCATGTATTCACTCAAAAGAACCTAAATCTGAGACAACGAACGTGGATGGAGTTACTTAAAGATTATGATGTCACTATCCAATATCATCCGGGTAAGGCTAACGTGGTGGCTGACGCTTTAAGCCGAAAGGCGGTATATATGGGTAGTGGTCAACAGATTGACTAAGTCAACCCATTTTATTCTAGTCAGAATAGACTATAATGCTCATCAGTTGGCTAAGGTTTATGTGAAAGAGATAGTGAGGTTGCACGGGTGCCCCTTTCTATCATCTCAGACCGTGGTACGTAGTTCACATCCAAGTTTTGGATAAAATTACATGATGAATTAGGCACCTAACTCTCCTTTAGTACAACCTTTCATCCGAAAATGGATGGGCAGTCAGAGAGGATTATTCAAGTGTTAGAAGATATGTAGAGGTCATGTGTTATTGACTTTGGAGGACATTGGGATAAGTTCCTATCACTATGTGTGAGTTCTCATATAATAACAGTTACAACTCCAGCATTGACATGACACCCTTCGAGGCACTTTATACGAGGGGATGTAGATAACCCATAAAATGGTTTGAGGCTGGATATGTGAAACCGTTGGGGGTTTACTTGGTGAATGATGCTTAGGATAAGGTAAGAAGCATCCAAGTTAAGCTCCTAGCAGCCCAAAGTCGACATAAAAAGTGTGTAGACTTTAAGGTAAGGGACATGGTATTTCAGGCTGGTGAACAAGCACTTCTAAAAGTATCCCCCATAAAGGGGGTGATGAGATTCGGTAAGAAGGGTAATCTTAGTCCTCGCTATATTAGTCCATTTGAGATTCTTGACTATGTAGGGCCAGTGGCTTATAGATTGGCTTTATCACCTAACTTATTAGGAGTTCATCCAATGTTTCATGTCTCCATGTTAAAGAAGTATCATGGAAACGGAGAATACATAATAAAGTGGGATTTAGTGTTGTTAGACAAAGACCTTCAGTATAAGGAGGAATCGATTGCAATTCTTGATCGTGATGTCCAGAAGCTGAGGACTAAAGAGATTAAGTTCGTGAAAGTTCAATGGAAACATCGTCCAGCTGAGGAAGCTACTTGGGAAACCGAGAAGGACATGCAATACAAGTATCCCCAGTTGTTCAATGATTCATGTACTACTCTACCCTTACTTTAGGTAGTCTTTCCTAGTTGATCACTTGGGGATGAGTGATGGGTAAATTGGTATCTATTGTAACGACTTGTTTCCTTGGTTATGGGTAAGCCAATGGGGAAAGAATTGGGGCTAGAAAACTTTTGAGTAGTAACTTGAAAATTCCTAGCCTAGTCTAGATTTGGATGAAATCTGAGTCAGTGAGTTCTAGGAAATCTGGTAATGCACGAGGGATCTAGTTATGAATTTGATTACATGAGTAGATAGCTAAGACGTTAAGGAACCCGTATGACTTCACGAAATAAAATTCGTGTGAGTAGAACTCCCGAAACTGACCTTTGCATGAACGGGTAGTTTTGATCGTCATGCGTTGAAATGGTGTTGTGAAATGGGGGTTTGGGAATCAACTTTTGACTCTCTATATCCATGTAAGGTGCTGGGGCAGGATTATTTCCGCTAGGGTGGGGATGCTATGGCGGGTAGGGTCCCTCTACGGTGGGGCAAGTCACGACTTAAGTCGAAAATAAACCCCAAAAACATTATTTTCTGCAAGTTTTGATCTTGAGAGCTAAGCGAAGACCCATGAATATTTCTTGAAGGTTTTCCACCTCTTCTAGCACTAAAGGTAAGGATTTTACTATCCTAATCCATTTTTTGATCCGTAGAACTTAGATTTATGGTTGATTATCAATTTGTGTGTGGGGGGGGGGGGGTTGACATGTAAACTAATGGTGAAAAATGCCCTAAGTTAGGTATTGGGATCTTGGGTTTGTCCTAGGGTTGATAATTTTGATTGTAATCCAGGTAATTAGGCCTCGTTTATTAATCCTTGAATTAATTTGTTATTTTTAGACCACGAACAAGAGGAAAGAATCCGAAAAAGGGATGATTCAAGTGCCTTAGGGGATTCAATCTTGGTTTCGATGTAGGTGATGGTTTTATTTCATGTTTTGTGTGAGGTATGCTAGTAATTGCTTCATTGTATAGCATGTATGTATGTGAATGAAGCCTTGTTGATCAAACCTAATGAAATAAGTATGAATGAACAAAAGTATGACATGATTCAACACTTGATTATATGATTATGAGTATGTACATATGAGTGTGATTGTTATTGTGGTTGTGTTGAATGGATTGGGTGTCACGTTTCGACACACTAACTGGATCATATGTCATATTCCGACACATATATTGGATCGGGTGTAACATTTTAACACACTAATTGGGATCGAGTGTCACGTTCCGGCACACTAACAGTTTGGGTATGGGTTCCATGAGAGGACCATTGATTTGTTATATATACTTGTTATTGAGAATGTTTAATTGTACATTGCTCCTGAAATGATAACCAATGTGTATATATTTTCTGTACATATATGTGTTTACTTTGTTGGGATTGCTGGTATATGTTGTGCTTATTGGAATAGCCATGTGATCCTACCAATAGACTATGGTTGTGTACTGATACTGCACTTGCTCGTACTTTGTTGAGTACATGGCATCTTCAGGCGGCTACTGATAGACCTTAGCTAGGAGATCTGTGATCGAGAACAAATTCAAGAGTGACCTAGTTCCTGTAGGCTGCCATGAGTTCTCATTTGTTTAATTCCACTATTTTCGGACTCAGACTATTTGTCGAGGGTGTTTTGTTTAGTTTCGGGGCTCCGCCACCTTTTTCATAGAATTGTTGAACTTTAGAGTTTTAGTACATTGACTTTCAGGTTCTAGGCATTGTTTTCGCAAATATTTGTTAGACTTTTGGGGTTTATGGGAACTCCAGTTTATTCATGTATTTAAACTTGCTTCCGTATCTTTAAATGCGTAGTATTTTGATTTAGTTGCTTAGTTGGGTTGTAGTAATGGTTCTCCCACCGGAGGGTTAGTGTGGGTGCCACTTACGATGATCTGGGTCGTGACAACACGTCTCATGTTTTGAAAAGTATATCAAGTAATGTAAAAAGTCCATTCTTTGTAATGGGTGAATTGAGCACAAAGTTATATTACTTATTTTGGGAGTAGTATCGAGCACCGAGTTGGGTTAGAGTCTTTTATGATTCGCAAGTCCCATAGAATTACGTTGCTAGCGTAGCATAGGATAGTATTGATTCTTCATGCGACTCCGCACTGCCTCTTAGAAGGCCAAATAGTGGGATCCCGAGTCACGATATTATCCTATACCCCAACAAAGTATAGGATTTCCCTTGCAACGTGAGGCGAAACGTTATATCATCACTAGACTCATGGTAATGGTTGTCGGTTAGAGAAACTCCCCACAAGTAAAGTATAGTATTTTCATGTTGCTTTCATTGTATATTTTATGGATCAGCTTAAATAGTTTTCACTTCATATTCATGTATTGATTCAATTGAGTTGCTTTCAATCATTTAGTTCAGTTATTTGCTTACTCAACCATATTACACTCGTACATTTCATGTACTGATGTCATTCAACCTGCATCCTTTTATGATGCAGATATAGGTGTTCATGATTATTAACAAGCGCTTCGTTAAGATCACTCTACACTCATGTTAGCTTTGGTGAGCCTCCTTGTATTCCAGTGGACTCCATAATTACTTTCCAGTTAGTATTTTTGAAGTGTCGTGGGTCTTGTCTCGACATCCCTTATTAATTGTAGAGGCTTCATAGATAGACAATTTTTTAGAGTCTTTCAGTTTCAGATATTTTATTTAAAACTTATATTTCATACTCAATATATTCAGAAAAGTTTTGAGATTCAGTAAACTGTTTTTAAATGTTTATTTGAATTTGATGCTTATGTATGCTCAAGTTAGTCTTCTGCTTGTAGTCAGCCAAGATGAGGGTTTGCTTAGGGACCAACAATGGTTCTTGAGTGTTGGCCACATCCAGGGTGCAGGCTCGGGTCATGAAAAACTATGTATTAGAGCACAAAGTTCATGTATCGTAGGGTGTCTATGAAGTCGTGTCAATAGGATCTTATTTAGGGTTGTGAGGGGCTCACTTCAATAAATAAGGGACTACGAACAATTAGGAAGTTTTTTCCTTCTTTCATACTCTAAATCGTATAATAGAGCTATGCATATGGAGCTTATTCATACTCGTGTGTTTTTCATATCCATTCAACTACCCCTCATACTCAAGGTAGTTGAAAAACAAAGCTAGATCCTTATCGATGAGTTACTCTCAACAAGAGTCTTGAGAAAGTCATGAGAATACGTAGGGGTTTAGGAGAAACCTATGAGTGAGTTTAAATGTTGAGTTCGAAAGGATGCACTCTTATTCATATTAATCATGCGTTCAAGCTAAAAGCGAGTTGTACTCTCTTGTTTAAACCTTGTTCCAATTGAGACCCTGATGAGGAAGTGTGTTTTAGAACTTGTGTAGTATTTCAACCCAAAATGATACTATAAGTACGTGATTATAAGTAGTAGTAGAAGAAGTGCCCAATGTTAGAAGAATGCATGAAGAGGTTCAGTAATCTAAGAAAGGGAGATAGTGATGAGGCAAGTTATGTTATTATAGTCATGCACCTAGTAGGTTATTAAGGAGGAGTTTTCCCTTATGGGTAGACTAAGAAGTAGTAACTTTGTATATAGTTTATGATAGAAGGTGGAATAGTTTATGATAGAAGGTGGAATAATATTTACTAGTAAGGATGACTTAGGGTATACTTTAACTAGAAAAAAGATTATGATGATGTGTCATTGTGTCAGTAATGACCAAGTGTAGGTGTTGAATAGAAGAACATGAGTATTCATGAGGTGATAGCTCTAAGCTAGGCTTATGATCTTTAAGGGAAAGCCCATAATATTCAATGGGTTATAGAACTAATTAGACAATGATGTATAGTGAATGAGTAAATAGTACTTAAGTCATGAAATTGAATGTGACGATAATTCGTCAGTATGTAAACAGAGAGATAAAGATTGACTACTTGTCATGAGATTTTAGTGGGCCAGTGTTTATTAATTTGAATCTAGTAGTTGTAAGTTAGTATAGTAAGCGAGGAATCATATTGATATCCGGGTTTAGTAGTAAACATTAAGCTTGAATTTGAGATGAGCGTCGTAATCAAAAGAATGATAACATAAGGGTGGTAATGTAAGACTTGAGATCTAATCTGGTAGGCAAAGAAGGAGAGGTCAGATTATTAACAGTTAGATTAAGTGGCCTTATAAGCCAATGAGAATAGGTTAAGAGAAGCATCATAGAGAAAGGTCTTAGAAGGAGTCTTAGTACCTGCTTATGGAAAGTTCAGTAGCCATGAGATAAGCCTTTCCCGAGTATTATAGTAAATGGAATGTAGACCAGTTTAGAGATGATGAGAATAGATCCATGGCTTTAGAGTGTCAACTCCAAACCTAAGGGGGAGATGATAAGCTGAAAAGTCAAGTGTTGAAAATGAGATAGTGATGTCTTCAGAAATAGTTTTAGAGATATATCAACCCGTTCATAATCTTGCATATTCCTTAAGTCCAGTTATTACAACATCTTGTTAATACTACAAATATCAGAATTGTGTCTATGACGTATGCTCATACACTTCAGAAAGATTCAAATCTATGCTTAGTTGTCAGAATGAGGGGCAAAGACTTCAGCCAATTAACCTCAAGCTTAATCAATAAAGTTATGGATATCAGCCTCATGATGTGAACATATTCATATAAGCATTCATGTCTCACAATATGTTCAGTCTCACAAGTTCACGATTTACTCTCAATGGCTAGCAACATAATGTTATGTCATGCATATTCTTTTATCAAAATTCTTGAATGAATCATGCTTATGATATTTCCCTATAAAGTCCTTTCAGTAATCCTTTTTAGTTTTGGAGAGGGGTGTTGTTCGTAGTAGTTGTGTAAAGGATAGAAAAGAGGATCGAGATTTCTTATTGTGAAAGTGATAGTGTGTTTATTCCATCTAAGGTTATAAATGTGAAGGAAGAAGGAAATAAGGTTTTTTGATGAGTAATAAGTCATTTTCCTGGTAATACTGCATGAAAGTTAAGTTGGTAAAAGTGACAAGAGAATGAAAAATTATTATAAGGGTTTGTTAGTAGGAGTTCATGGAGTGGTTATAGTAGTAGTCTTGAATATGGTGTTGGTGGCATGTGGATGTATGCATGATGCATTAGATGTTTCTTCATATGGGCTCAAGGTTGGTTGAAGGCTAGTAGGGAAGTTCAAAAGTCAGAAAGATAGTAAGAGTAACTCTTTTACTTCCATCCTCAGTTTAACCATAATTTGAGGATGAATGATCTCAAGTGGGAGATATTGTAGCACCCCGAAAATTTCTAAGTTAGACCCGAACTATTCTTCATTTACTTGTAGGGTCATATCGGGTGATTCTTAAATTACCCATAAGGTAAATTCTTTAGTGTGGGAATGATTTTGGATATCAACTAAGGTTACTAGAAACTCCTAGCACAAAGTAGAGTTGAAAGCTTCCTTACCGATTAAGTTTTCACATAAGATTTTACTTAGGTCAACTTAAAAAGACCATATCTCTGAGAATATAAAGAGTTATGATGAGTCCGAGATTTGGACTCATTTAGGGCTTTGTTTTGATAGTTTTAGTGTCCTCAAATGACTATTTATGCTATAAATTGATGACAAAGCCATGATTTTCAGGTATGTGATCCAGGGAGCAAGGAAAGGACACTAACAGACAAAACAGAGCAAAACAAGCTGAAGAAGTGGAGAAAAGTGATCCTGGTGATCCCTAATACCACTTGGTGAACCGCCAGGTGGCTTGTTAGCTCACCTAAAGTTCCAGTGTGCCAGCCCTGGGGAAGAAACCAAGTTGGCGACAAAAATGGCAAATCGGTGAATCGATGATCCACTCCGTGACAACAAGTTGGATCGCCCAATGTTACAAGACCTGGGAGGCTGATGACCAATGCAAAAATGGCGATGAAAGGGAGCAAATGGCGGATCGCCAATCCAATCGGCGAGCCTGACTTAATCCGCCAAATGGACTTTCAAGCTAAATTTTGGGAAACTATAAATTGGAATTTAAAAGGAATTTTGAGGAGTTCTCGCCTAGATAATACAGTTCACATTCTAGAGTTAAAGTTTTCTTTAAGTTTTCAGTTCTTATTGTAAACTTTGAGGACTTTGACTTGGGTTTTTGAACTTAACTATTTTGGAACATTGTAAAGACTTGGAGACTATTACCCAGCTGATGGCTAATTTAGTTGGTAATTGTTTTTACCTTTTTATGATGTTTGGCTAAAACCCCAATTCTTGTGGTGTGATCATGTGATTATAGGCTGAATTAGCTTATGTGTATTGACTGTTACAGATTTAAATGCTTAATAGAAGTGGGTTTAATTGATAGATGTGTTTTAAACTAAGAATTGTAGTTGAAAATGCAATTCGAACTTAGAATTCAGGGCTTGCTTGAAAAAGGGGTTTTAGAATCAAAGCTTTCAATTGATGATTACAGTTATTGGGTTGATATGGGTTTATCCTGAAAGAGTAAATCTTAACCTCAATTCTACCTATCTAGCTCGAGAGAGTAGATGCATTAAGGTGTGGATTGTTCTTAATTTGCTAAGCTTGTTGTTGCTAGAAAGAAATCACTTGAATCGTGATAGTTGTTCGAGAGAAAACTATCTCACTTATAGTGTAGCCTACCCATTGTTACTTAGCTATTTGTTAGTAGTTTCAATTACCCATATAGTAAAATTTTCCTATAATCGATCACATCCCGATAAATACTCTTTATTATGTTATTTCCTTAGTATTTGATTGTGTTGTAGCTGATAATTGACAATCCAACCCGACCCCCCCATCTGACATTCGTTGTCGCCCCTTTAGATTTGTTTGTATGTTTTTGATAATTTCTATTCCTATAACCAATTAGACCATGTTTGTACTTCATAACTGAATTTTAAACACGTATCGTTCCATGTGGGTTCGACCCAAACTCTTAGTTGGGTTTTATACTAGTTAACGATCGTTTACACCTAAAATTGGATGAGGTGTACTTGAAATGTTCAATTAAAATGGCGCTGCTGCCGGGGAGTGGTGTTGTTTAATTTTTTTTATTGAAGTTGAATTGTAAACCTTTTGGTTGTTGTTGAATCGAATTACTATAGTTTTTTGTTTTGTGTTGCTTGTGTTGAATAGAGGAAGAGATGAGCGTGAATGGGAGTAATGGTAGCCAAGTGGGCCACAAAGATAATGTTGGAAATCTGAATGATGTAAATGACCCAATTGTGAATGACCCAATTCAATTGGGTGGTGTGGGTGCAATTCGTCTACCTCCTATTGAGGGTATAACAGTCTTCCATGTTACGAGCACAATGCTACAGCTCCTCCAAATGAAAGGATTATATGACGGTCTGGCCCATGAAGACCCCATGAGCATATTTGGAATTTCGTGGATGTTTGTGGTCTGTTTTCATTCAAGACATATATCACAAGAATCAATCTGTCTTAGGTTGTTCCCATTCTCCTTGATGGGTTAAGCGACTAAATGGTTGGCTGAATTACCGAGGGACTCTATCACGTCTTGGGATAAATTGACCAAACGTTTAATGTGAGATTCTTTCCCCCGACAAAGATTATGATGCTCAGAGATATCATCCAAGGTTTCAAATGCTTAGAATGTGAACCAATCCACGAGACGTGACTGAGAGTCAAGAAATTGGTACTTCAATGCCCAACTCATGGACTTCCAAACAACGTGCTGCTACAATACTTCTATAAAATTCTTGACTCACTGAACAAATGAGTTGCTGATCAACTTGTTCCCGGTGGTATAGTGCAACAACCCTATGAAGTAGCGTCTCAACTCCTTGAGTGCATGACCAAGATCAATAGAGCATGATACACTTATGAAGACCAAATGTATCCTCTCACTTTTAAAATGACAAAATAGCATATTGAAAAGGATCATGAGAGAGACAAAAACATAGCCAAAATGATGACCCAACTTGATATCTTGGCGAAAAATGTGATGGGTAGTGGTGCAAAGAGTGTTAATGATGTGGGTGTTGGTGGACTAAACACCCGATGAAGCACATTTTGAGGCATTGTACAATGAGGAAGTGAACTTCCTTGCTAATCAATGAGGAGGTTTTCATTCAAACTATTAAAGGTTGGGCTGAAATCCATGTTCGAATAGAAATGAGGGATGGAGAGACCATGACAGAGATTGGCGTGATTGTAACGCTACTTGGAAGGAAAGAGAGGGTGACAAGGACATGTACATCCCAACTCATGAGCATCAAAATCCCAAGGAGTCAGAAAATTTCCATACGAAGACATGCTTTCACGTATTCTCAACAAAGTTGAAGGGTCGGACAAAGTGTTGAAAGAGATAAAGGAGGATGTCTCAACTCTAAACTAACGGCCACCTCTCATTCAGTGTCAATCAAGCAGCTGGAGACATAAATGGGTCAAATCTCGACTCATTTAAATATAAGGCCAAAAGGAGGGTTGCCTAGTGATACATTGGCAAACCCCAAAATGAAGCTTAAATTTGTATTTTCATCGTGCCATGACATTAACTAAGGCGCTTCTTGGGAGGCAACCTATGTTTTTGATGTTTTTAAATTTTGTATGTGAATAACAGGTGTTGATTGTGCAAGTTGAAAACTGAAAAGTGTTGGAAAATGGGTAATTTGTAAGCAAAAGTCCAGTTGGCGACTCACCAAAGAGGTTGGTGAGCCCAACTTGGACCGCCGTTGGAACCACCCAGCTTGATGGGGAACTCATTAAAACTCGATGAGCTAAAGGTTCAGTCGGTGAGCCCGATTTTGTCCACCGTTTGAACCCCCAAATTGCTGGGAGTTCGGTAAAACTCAGTGAGCCAAAATACCACTTGGCGGGCACGACTTATACCACCGAATAGAGCGTGAATTGAAAGGTTCTAAAGGCCAAACGGTTTAAAATTTCAAAATCCTTTCACTTTCTTAACTTCTCAATTCTCGTACAGTCTCACCCGACATTAGTTCTTCAATATTTTTGTGTTTCTATTCTCATACTTTTTCGGATCTGTGCTCAAGATTGGTTGTTGATACTTTTCCACCTAGCGTTACAATCTAATTTTTGGCATCAAGGTTGGTTTACCGAACCCCAAATTCCATATGTGGTTGAACTCGAACGCAAGTTTTAATGTGTTGTTTGGTGTTGTTGGGTAATCATCATTTGTGTGTTTGTTTGCCTAATTTTAATTGAAATAAGTTTTAATCAGCTTTTAATTGTGCATCCCGTGTTGTGCTAGTTTAAAATCCAGTTTAAATTATTGAGTTGCGGTGAATTTGTGTTGGGTCTAATAGGGCAAGTCTGAGTAACCCCGAATTGTGCTAAATGTTGGATTTTGCCCAATGATGGAGCGGTTGACATCATTCTTAAGGGCAAAAGACGTCAAATGGCCAATTTTGGCTAAATCGGGGGAAGTCTAAGTACCCCGAGGGCATGGGTAGTATGGGTCTGACCTTAATTGCATAGTGTAGTTGTTTAATTTTAATTTCAGGGGTTGCGGGCTTGATTTTGAAGAAGTGGGGTGACAACTGGAATGTTGGGCCGTTTGGCGAGCTGAGTCAAGCTCACCGATAGGTTCGGCGGTTCGCCAAATACCCCCTAGATCGCCCTTCAATTCCTTAAAATGTTGAGTTGTGTTCTGTAACTTTCGGCGATATTCTTGAGATCACCGAGTTCACTCGGGGATTCGCCGAAAGTTCTTCTTGATCACCCTTCTGCTCCCCTAATCCTTAAAATACGCTGTAATTTTCGGCAAGCTACTTTTAGTTCACCAATTAGTGTCGGCGATCTGCCGAAAGGTTTAGGACATCACCGACATGCTTTGAATTTTGAAAATTTTTGTGCTGGTACTTTCGGCGACCCGATCAGGCAAGCCAAAGTAACTCGGCGACTCGCCGAACGGTTCAGCGAGTCTTCCTACAACTCATTTTCTGCAATTTTTTTCTCTGTGGAAATGTTTATAAGTGTTTTCTTATTGTTCTACAGGAATGGCTAGAACCAATATGACTGGCACTGACATGTCGCCCCGAAAGTGGGCACGAGGAGTCGTGATGAATGAGGAATCAACTCCTTCCAATGCTGAGGCCAAGAACTGTAACATCTCAGAATCTAGTAGGCTAAAGTAGAGCTAAAATGTGAGGGTTAACTTCAAGGGAGAAGGTCAAAAGCCAAGAAAAATGGGCAAGGGCTAAGACAAGGAGCGAAGGCGGCCCATTTTTGCCAATACACTGCCCAAAAAGACCACGAGGGTCTTCACGACCCGTAGTGGACACCACGAGTCATAGTGCCACTTGTGGAGGTGGAGGCAGTAGCCTCCTTAGGCAGCCTCAAAAATGGCCCCTCCACATGAGCCACTTCACGGCTCGTAAAGCCTTAGACGGCTCGTGGGAGTGGCCTTGAACTTGACTTAGTGGATTGGCCATAGAGGGTGGCTTGGCCTAGTTACTGCCTCAAGGTCCACGAGAGGGACCACGACTCGTGGCTTGCTCCACATCTCATGGAGATGCCTTGGGCTTGTCAGCTAAAGGCAAGGGCTGCCATGCCACTGCATCAAGACCACGACTCGTGGTCAGGACCATGGCTTGTGGAGCCCCACGTGGTCCCTGGCAGCTCACTTAAAAGTGAGGGGTGTTTTGGGTATTTCCTTTTTAAGACCTATCAAAGTGAAGTCATTTTGCCTTATTTTTATACACATATATAAGTATTTTTAAGTCAAATTACACCTATTCACCCCATTATTTCCAAAACCCCAAATCAAAATCCCAGAAGTTCATCTTCATTAAAACTTCTCTCATTAGAACTCAAGGAGGAAGAAGAGGGAGGTTAGAGTCTAGGGTTTTAAAGAACAAGGGTTTTCTACTCTAATTTCGTGGGATTCATCACCAATGTATGGTTTTCCTTTATCCATGGAGTCCTTTCAAACTCAATTTCAAGGTTAGAAATTTCCCCAAAAAGCTAGGGTTTGACTCCAAGTCACGGGTTCCATTCAAATAAGATTTAAATGATTTAATTACTTTATATTATGATTGAATTGACGATTTCTGTTTGTTTATATGTTGAAACCCCAAGAACCCATGAAATCCCTAATTTCCCCAATTATGATCTTATGATATGGGTTTGTTGCTTATAAAAGGATGATACTAAATTATGCTTGTGATAGTTGAGGTTACTTGAACTATGTTACTATCCATGTCTAATGTATTAATTCTAGATATGTTTATGGAATATGATCTACGGTCCTTGAAGGGAAAAATATGACATGATTATGAGATTTATGTATATACTCTAAGAACACTTTGAGAGTGAAATGTTCATGATTATGATGATGTTTTTAGGTTGATTGAAAGGCTATTCTCATGAACACATAATGAACATAATATGAAAGGTTTTCTCACATAATGGAGATTCTAGGTTGAAAGGCAATTCTCACCTAAATGAATTGAATGTTGTATGTGACATGGACGGTGAAAGGTTATTCTCACACATGATCTAATGAGCTATATTAATGAAACAAGTTATGACTTAATGAGTACTCCGTGGGATAAATGCTTAGCACTGAGTGGATATTGACTATGATATGGAAACCTTTCCTTGAGAAAGGCCGGGTTTCTATAAGCAACCTCTTGAGATGGAAACCTTTCTGTCAGACAATTTTCTAGTAACAATCTCCTTATCCCATAAACTATGTGCCCCTATGGTCTTTAGCTAGTGGATCCACCTAAAAGCTAATATGATGATGGTCTTACCTAAGGCAAGTAGGAAAACCCTTTTCGGTATGGGTAACACCGGATTCCATGATAAGATCAGATGTTCTATGTCGGTTAAGGCTTATTCCCACTATGAACAAGAAGATGAATTATGAACTATGGTTACTCAAGAAGCTTTACTTAGCATGGTTAGGATTATGGGATCTTATTCATGCATTGCATAAGAAGACTTTGAGGGTATGTATGGCATGTTTCTCCTATGATGTGATGATCTATGAAATGAACATGCTTATGACTTATGTTTCCTCTTTATCTTCAAAATGATGTTTTAACCTAGTAAATTGCATGCATTCAACTAAAATATTCCTTTTAGCATGTTTTCAATGTTTTGGGCATGACTATCATACTTAGTGCATTTTTGTACTAACCCATATTTTCCTACATTTTTTCCCAAGTGTAGGGTCCGGTTCTTAAGGCGGTCATCATTTTATTCAAGCTTCAGTTCGACTATTCTCCTTGTTTGTGGTGAGTCCTCATGATTCGAGGATGGGAGTTTCACTTTGAATTTGATTTCTAGTATTTCATTCTTGAACTATGTTGTATGGGCTGTGTCCCTTTTCATTTGAACTATTGTAATAGATGGCTAGTTGAGACAAGTCTAAACTTCCACTTTGTTTTTATGAAAGATTCTCAAGACTTGAAATGCCTTTAATTCTTTATTGTTCTTTACTTATGTTATGATATGCTAAGTGGCTTACGTGGTGCCTTTAGGGGTTCCATGTGCCTTGTTACGTCTAGGGGGTACCTTGGGTCGTTACAAACTTGGTAATCAGAGCACAAGGTTTAGAATGATTCTAGGACGATGTCTCATAATCCACGTCTAGTAGAGTCTTTTTCATGAGTATGAATCTCGCCACATTTATTAATGAGAGGATTTAAGATGATTAGGAAACTACACTTCTTTCGTTAGTCTTAAGTCGTGCCTTAGAGTTTCACTCTATCATGTCCCTCTTCTAATCCTTCTCTTGTGTCTTCATGATATGAATACATGAAGGGTTAACGCGAAGAATGGAGGGTGGAAATGTGAATGAAGGAGCTCCTCCTCAAGATAATCAAGCACCGGTCGATCCCGTGGTTGAGAATGTGACCCAGATGGAATTTAGGTCTACTATCCAATTGTTGACCCACGCCATGACAGCTCAAGCTTAAGCCGTGACAACTCAAGCCTAAGTTATGATGGCTCAAGCTAATAGAGATGTTGGGACTCATGTGAACCCTAATGTAAATTTGGCTTCTTAAAGGGTTAGGGATTTTGCTAGAATGAACCCTCCCGAATTTCATGGCTCCAAAGTGGAAGAGGATCCACAAAGGTTTATTGATGAGGTTTAAAAAGTGATTGATATTATGGGAGTGTCTCCACAAGAGAAGGTGGAGTTAGCCGCCTATCAATTGAAAGACGTGGCTCAAGTTTGGTATGAATAGTGGAAGGGTGAAAGACATGTAGGAGCGGGGAGGTAGAATGGGAAGTGTTCAAATCGGCATTTCTTGATAGATTCTTTCCCCTAGAGTTGATGGAACTAAATATGCAAGAGTTCATTAACCTACGTCAAGGAGGTATGAGTGTGAAAGAGTACGCTCTTAAATTCATCCAACTATCCAAGTATTCTCCAACCATAGTGGCAGATTTAAGGGCTAAGATGAATAAATTTTTGATGGGAGTGTTCGACATGGTAGTCAATTATCTATGTCATTCGGCAATGCTTATCCCAAGTATGGATATTTCACGTTTCATGGTGCACACCCAAAAAATTGATGAGTCAAAACTCAAGAAAATGAATAGGGAAGTGAAGAGAGCTAGAACCGGTGATGGGAATTTCTCCAATACTAGGTTCGATGGACAAGGCCGACAAAAGTTCAAGCAAAGATTCTCCAACAAAAGTTCCTCAAATTCATCTCCAAGGGTCAACAAGGATATGATGCCTAACCCTAAACTTCAAGGAGGTAATACAAAATGTGGGAAGAGTCATGATGGTAAGTGCTTAGCCGGCACATATGTATGTTTTAGGTGCGGTAAGAGTGGTCATCAATTGAGAAATTTCCCAACACTTAAGGCTAAAGGGAAGGAAGGCAAGCAAGCTCCTCCAAGCAGCTCAAACTCCAATGCTAAAAAACAAAACCGCTTTTATGCTCTTCGATCCCGAGATTACCAATAGGGCTCCCCGGATGTGGTGACCGCTGTGTTAAAAGTATTTTCTATTGATGTATATGCCTTGTTAGGTCCCGGTGCTACTTTGTCCTTCGTGACACCTTTAGTGGCCATGAAGTTTGAAATACTCCCCGAAGTGTTGTTAGAGCCTTTTCCGGGGTCTACCCCGGTTGGTGATTCCGTGATGGCTAGGAAAGTTAATAGAAATTGTCCCAGTTCCTTATCTCATAAGGTTACTTTGGTGGATTTGGTGGATTTAGACGTGTTAGATTTTGATATGATTTTGGGTATGGATTGGTTGCATGTATGTTATGCCTCTATCGATTGTACGATTCGGGTGGTTAGATTCCAATTTCAAAATTAGCCTATTTTAGAGTTGAAGGGGGGAAATTCTATGCCTAGAGATCAATTTGTCTCTTGTCTTAAAGCTAGGAAGATGATATCCAAAGGGTGTGTTTACCATCTTGTAAGGGTGAAGGATGTTGAATTTGAAACTCCTCCTCTAGAGTCGGTTCTGGTAGTAAATGAGTTCTCGAAAGTCTTTCTCGATGTTTTACCCAGTATTATTTCTGAGCGGGAAATAGATTTTGGTATTGACCTTATGCCGGATACGCAACCTATCTCCATTCCTCCTTATAGAATGGCCCCACCCAGTTGAAAGAGTTAAAAGATCAATTGAATGAGTTTTTAGATAAGGGCTTCATTTGATCGAGTATCTCTCCATGGGGTGCTCCAGTGTTGTTTGTTAGAAAGAATGATGGGTCTCTTAGAATGTGCATTGATTATCGTCAATTGAATAAAGTGACCATCAAGAATAGATATCCCCTTCCGAGAATTGTTGACTTGTTTGACCAACTTCAAGGGGCTAGTTATTTCTCTAAGAGTGATCTTCGTTCGGGTTATCACCAAGGGTGAGAGGGGTTGATATTCTAAAGACAACCTTTAGAATCCGATATGGTTACTATGCGTTTGTTGTAATGTCGTTTGGGTTGACTAATGCTCCAACGACGTTTATGGATTTGATGAATAGAGTGTTTAGGCAATACTTAGACATATTTGTGATTGTATTTATCTGTGATATATTGATCTATTCAAGGAGTGAGAATGAACATGTGGACCATTTGAGAATTGTGTTACAAGTTCTTAAGTACCAACAACTTTTTGCAAAGTTTAGCAAGTGTGAATTTTGGTTGAGATCTGTAGCATTCCTTGGTCATATTGTGTCAAGCAAGGGTATTGAGGTAGATCCTAAGAAGATGGATGCGGTCAAGAGTTTGCCTAGACCTCTAACTCCTTCTGACATTAGAAGCTTTTTGTCTTTGGCCGGTTACTATAGGAGGTTTGTTAAGGGGTTTTCCTCCATTGCTTCTCCATTGACGGCCTTGACTCAAAAGAAGGCTATGTTTGAGTGGTTGGAGCCTTGTGAGAAAAGCTTCCAAGAGTTGAAAGATAGACTTACTTCTGCTCCGGTGTGGACCTTACTGGAGGGAATCGATAGGTTTGTGGTTTATTGTGATGCCTCTAGAGTGGGTTTGGGATGTGTGCTTATGCAAAATGGTAAAGTGATTACCTATTCTTCAAGGCAACTTAAAATCCATGAGGAATTATCCAACCCATGGTCTTGAGTTAGAGGTGGTTGTATTTGCATGAAAATATGGAGACATTACTTGTATGGGGTCCATGTGGATGTCTTTACTGATCACAAGAGTCTCAAATATGTATTTAGTCAAAAGGACTTAAATCTCCGACAATGAAGGTGGTTATAACTCTTGAAGGATTATGATATGAGTGTCATTTACCACCCCGGCAAAGCTAATGTGGTAGTGGATGCACTTAGTAGATTCTCCATGGGTAGTGTGGCTCACGTAAAGGATGAAAACAAAGAATTGGTTAGTGAGGTGCATAGCTTGGCCTGACTAGGTGTCCAGCTAATGGATTCCACCAAGGGTGGTATCATGGTCCATATTGGCTCCGAATTGTCCTTCATGATGGATGTGAAGTCTAAGCAAGATCTTGATCCTTTATTGGTAGAGTTGAACGAGTCGGTACTCAAAAAGTCTGTAGAGGCTTTATCCCAAGAGGGAGATGGGGTGCTTAGGTACCAAGGTCATTTATGTGTTCCTGATGTTGATTGTTTGAAGAAGCTCATAGTTCTCGATATTCTATTCATCCGGGAGCCACCAAGATGTACCGTGATTTACGAGAAGTCTATTGGTGGAATGGTATGAAGAAAGATATTGCGGGTAGCCAAATGTCCTAATTATCAACAAGTTAAGGTTGAACATCAAAGGTCGGGAGGTTTGTCCCAAAATATAAGTATTCCCACTTGGAAGTGGGAAGATGTAAATATGGACTTTATTGTGGGTTTGACTCGCACCCGAAGGCAACATGATTCTATTTGGGTCATTATAGATCGCATGATAAAATCAGCCCACTGTATTCCCATCAAATTTTCTCATTCGGCGGAAAACTATGCCAAGTTGTATATAAGTGAGATAGTGAAGTTGCATGGGGTCCCTTTATCTATTATTTCGAATTGGGGTACTCAATATACTTCACACTTTTGGACATAATTCAAAAAAAGGCTTGGTACGAAGGTTAAGCTTAGCATAACTTTTCACCCCCATACTGATGGGCAAGCGGAGCGTACCATCTAAACATTAGAAGATATGTTGAGGGCATGTGTTATAGATTTCATGGGTAATTGGGATGATCACTTGTTATTAATAGAGTTTGCCTACTATACTAGTTATCACTCAAGTATCGGTATGGCTCCCTTTGAAGCCTTGTATGGTAGGAGATGTAGGTCTCCGGTTGATTGGTTTGAGGTAGGTTTATCTTATTGGTCCCAAATCGATTTATGAAGCCATTGAGAAAGTTCGGCTCATTAGAGAGAGGTTGAGAACGACTCAAAGTAGACAAAAGTCTTATTCTAATGTGAGAAGAAGGGATCTAGAATTTGAAGTTAATTATTGGGTCTATTTGAAAATATCACCCATGAAGGATGTGATGAGGTTTCGCAAGAAAGGGAAGCTTAGTCCCCGAAATGTTGGCTATCAAATTTTGCAACGTATTGGGAAGGTTGCCTATGAGTTGGAGTTGCCAAATGAGTTGGATCCGGTTGATCCGATATTTCATGTTTATATCCTCAAGAAGTGTATTGGAGATTTGGTATCCATTATTCCCCTAGAAGGGTTGGTAGTTGAAGAAAGTCTTTCATATGAAGAGGTTCAGGTAGAGATCCTAGACCGGCAAGTTAAGAGATTGAGAAACAAGGAAATAGCTTCCATAAAAGTCTTATGGAGGAATCACTTAGTTGAGGGTGCTACTTGGGAAGTCGAGGACGAGGCCGATATGAAGTCCCGTTATCCTCATCTCTTTCCTTCTACTCCTCTCCAACCTTGAGGTAAATAGTTCCTCTTGAGTTTTAGTGTTTTGGGAGTACTATGTGTTATATGTACTTTCCCATGATTTCCTTATGTCATGAATGTTCTTGAGAAATTCATGTTTAGTAAGAAAATGAGTTTTCATGATTTATGTTCCTCATGTTGTTGTGCATTTAGTATGAGTTGTCTGTTTGACTTCATGAGAAGATTGATGGACATTCTTTAGTATACTTTTGAGAGCAGCCCACACCTTAGTCCATTCACTCTCTCGAGCTGAATGTATGGGATTGATTTTAGGATTTACTCTCTCGAGCTTAACGTAGGTCAACCCAATACCCACAGACCAGCAATCAACAAGTTTAGTTTTAACACCTCTCTCTCGAGGAAGCCAAAAACACAAGGGTAGAACTGCATTTGCAACTACAAATCTTAAATTAAACCACAATTAATGATTGAACTCACTTCTAAATAGTATTTAAACTAACAATCAACAATACCCATAAACTAAATCAGTCCATAATCACATAATCACACCCCAAGAATTGGCGTTTTACCTAGACATCATAAAAAGGTAAAAACAGTTACCAAATTGATTATCCATCAACTGGATAAGTGTAGATTCGTCCTTTCAATGCTCCAATTCGAAGAATCTTAAAGACCCACTTCCAATTTCTCAAAAGTGAAAAACTTCAATTCTTAAAAACTTAGGAAAAACTAGAGAAAACTTGTCTCACAGTTCAAAACTCAACAAAAGGCTAAAAATATATGAGCAAAGATACTAAACTAAATGTTCAAAAATGTATTTATAGTCGCCAAAAATGTGTTGCGAAGAGTAACTCGGCGAAGTAAGTCAGACTCGCCGAACCACTCGGCGAGCCACCCTTTGGTCATTTTCATCGCCCTTCTGCCTTGGCATTCGGCAACCTCAAGGTCTGTAACTTTGGGCGATCCAAAACTGCATCGCGGAACTACTCGACTATCCGTCGACTACTCCTTACTCTCGCCAACTTGGTTCTTTCCTTCAGGGCTTGGCTCACTGGAACTTTAGGCGGTCAAGTAGCTATTCGGTGACTCGCCAAGTGGACTTAGCGATCACCAGACTTGCTTTTCTTCATTCTTTTAGCTCGCTTTGTTCCTTTTTTCAAATTAGTGTCCTTTCTTTGTTCCTCAATCCATATACGTGGAAATCAAGGGTTTTATATCAGATATTGGCACAAAATAAGCATTTGAGCACACTAAATCTATATAAATAAAGCCATAAATGAGTCCAAATCTCGGACTCAACAACACCCCCTACTTAAAATTTCGCTTGTTCTCAAGTAAAATTCAAGTTCAGCAGTTCAAAAAGGATGTCTCAAACAGTGCTACAAAAGATTTAATCATGAATGCACACAACAAGACTCAACTTACTCATGCAAGGATCAATTGTCCACTCAAAGGTTCATGTTATGACTCACCATTATCAAAGATTCTCAAGTTCACAATACTTGCTTCAAATGCAAGTTCAAGCTTAACAAAGGTACTTAAATTCCCTCACAACAATGATGATTCCATATTCACACACAATTCTTCAACAATTTTTAGTTCCGGAATCACAAACAACTCTCATACTAAAAAATATGAACACATACATGACTTCACCCATAATTTGCCCTTCTTTTCCGATCAAAATTTGTCTCAGCTCACTCAAGATCAAAAAGGTCTTTTCAAGGCTTGTAACATGGCTGGGTCTAAAGGTGTGGTAATTTAGGCTCAGTGGCAGCTATCCTCATGAAATATGGTGTTCACATCACTCACTTTCATTTCTTTTCTTCAACATTTTTACTCATGCTCAAAATTTACCCCATTATTCAACTTCCAATGGAACACCAGACACCCCATATCTTTTGCAACTTCCACAACTTTATTTCACAACTTTTTCATTATTTTTCTTTTTCTTTTGTCTTCTTCTTTTCTTTCTCTCTTTTTTTTTATATGGAGGGTTTCCCTTTTGTTCAAATCCATGATCAAGGGTGACTTCTTCACACTTCTTCATTTACCTCCTCTTTTCACCACACCCCAACTTAGGCTTTTGGCCTAAGTTGGCTATTCAAACAAACCACACTTCATGAGGATTATGGGTGAACGGATAAAGAGGGGTCACAATTGCTCATATTTCTTCCAAGAAAAGGACAAGGCTCAAAGGGGGTTCAAGCAAAGTTCACACATCTCACAAGGTTGGCTACAAAAGAGGTATACTGTCAAATTGTTTCACTCTTCAAAATTGTTACCTAAGATCATTTCAAGAGCTTGCATCACTTAGTCAACCGGACCAACGGGGCAAATTCTAGGTGTTATCGCACATAGTTCACGGTAAGCTCACCACACAAGGCATTGGCACCAATATCAAATAAGACTCCACACTTTCTCTAGTGTGCAATGTTCATCACAAGAGACTCATTTGATAATCGGCTAGTTACAATGAGATGCAAAACGTCCACATATTGTCTATGCAACTTCATTTGGCCTCATCGTAGCTGCATATTTATTTTTGTTCAATTAAGAGCACTATTTAAGTCATCGGTATTGATCATGATCGATACTCAAATTTGGACAAGAATAATAACAATCACGCACAAGAGGTGGCAAATTATTTTTCAAAAGGATAAAAAACCAGTCAAAAACCATTTGCATTCAAAACAAGGAGCCATAACCTCAAACATCCACAAAACAATAACAAAATACAATTTAAACACATAAACCCAATAATATATACACAGAATAATCACAAGAGGTAGGTATGGAAATACCTCACTCCACCACAAATAAAAAATGCAGTTGTCCTCAAATGCAACAAAAAAGTAAAAAGTCAATAAAAACGACAGAAAGGGAGGTAAAGAAGAGTTTGTCTACACAGTCGCTCCATCTGTCGGGGCTTCAGTGTCCGGTGGAACATCACTACTACTGGCTCTACTAGGGCCTGCCATAGACGTCTCTATCCATGATATTTGAATCACCGACTATACAATCGTCCCTTCTAGGTCTGCCAGGTCTCCATAGATGGTCTCCTTTGGCACCTCTATCTGCTCCTCGTCCTTGTCTGCCTCCGATATTTCAACTGCGACATCATCCATCGGAACATCTCCGGTGGTGGCTGGAGGAATCTCAGAAGTAGCCGGGGAATCTATATCATCCGCTGCGTCCAAAAGTGAAGTGAAGTCTGTGGACTTCAAGTAGTCCACATCCTTTCTCAAATAATAAACCTCAACTTTCAAAGTCGTAACCTCCGAAGCAACCCCCTGTCGACCCTCACAAGTCTCTACTCTCGCCATGAGAGTGTCAATAAATACTTAAAGGGGTGTCAATGCAGCTAGGATGTCCCTCTCAATCACCCACGGTACCTCAGACTCCAACCGGGTAGCCCGTACATCAACATAATGAGCTAAATGCCTCATCTTTCGGATTATGGCCTGAGTAATCTAGGTGGGCTGGGAAGTAGTAGAAACAACAGGAGCGTGGGAGGAAGTGGAAGCTGGTGTACTTGAAGGCCCAGAGGCTGGAGTAGGCAAAGATGCCTGTGCAGGTATCGTTTCAACATCAACCTCCAGGGATGTGTCCAGTGGAGCTTCTCTCCTCCTGTATGCCTCCTCCCAAGTGTACTCAGCCTCTATACATCGGATGTCTGTGGAGGATGTGGGGGTGACATCGATGTCCCTCTTCTTATCACGAGGAACTCCCGCACGCCGGCATAACTATGTGATCAGGATCGGAAAGGGAAGGGACGTCTGGCGTTATTTGGCCCTCATGGCCATCTCCTGCTCAATAATAAGTCCCAAGTTGAGCCGCTTCTTTGCTATGATCGATCCTAGACAAGCTGCCTTTGCATGGCGGAGGATGGACTCATTCTATTAAAGCATGATGGAACTGCTCATGAATTCATACCAGTACCGTGCAGCTACATTCAAGTCCTTCATCTCTATCTGTGCTCCCGCCTCAATTCACCTCGGGGTGGTATCAGAAATAAAGGAGGAAAGCTAGCCCTTTAGGTCATCCAGGAATTGAGCTGTCGCTAGACTCTCATACTCGTGCTCGAATCCGGTGGCTCAGTTAAGCACATCATATATATGGTCGTTGCTGTACCCCACTTCTTTCTCCCAGACCACTATGGACTTCACCGGCCTGAAGGCACTTGCGCTCTTCTTCTCCTGAGGCACTAGATCATCGTAAGCAGTTTAGAACTCACGGAACCAGGTGGGGATATATGGGCCTCGGGGTCTGGTGAAAATATCAAATCTGTGATACCGAAGTGTGTCCCACACTAGAGGGTATTTGCCCTCTAAACCCTCTGTAGAGAACAACTTTTCTTCTAGAATTGTCCCAATCCCCTGGCTTTAAGTCTATTGAGTAGCTGGGGAGGAGGACCCTGAACCGGTGGCTCTGGAATCACTGTCTGTGCCGCAGATGGCACTGTTTCGTCAGAAGGAGGTGTGGCCTCTAGAACTGTAGATGGATTTTTATGAGACCTAGACAAATTTCAGCTTACCGGGATTGTAGAGGCTGGTCATTATCAGGCTCAGAGAATACAGCCTGGGAGTCAAAGAATTCTCTCTCACCGCCGTAGTTGTGCTCTGGTACCTCAGATACGGGCACCTTGCCCTTGCCTTTGCCTTCCTTGGGTGGTGCCTTCTTTCCCATTTTATAAGGGGTAGCTGCCCCCTCATCGATAACTATGCCCCGTGCTCTTTTACGGGGCGGCATGTCCAAGTTGTTTCTACCCATATCTGCAAAAACATCGTAGAATGTTAGAAATAGTTAAGGAAAAGTTAAAGAAAAATAGGTTGCCAAAAGACTCGCCGAACATATTGGTGAGTCGCCGCCAAATCGGGCTCGCCAAATGGACTGGCTCAAAACATTCCCAGAAAAATGTCATGTTGGCGATGGGAAGGGCCTTTCGGTGAATTTCCGACCTCACTTGGCGAGCACAGACAAGCCTGCCAAAATTTACAGTGCATTTTAGGGGTTAGAGGCGCAGAAAGGGCTATCAAAGAAGATTTTCAGTGAGTCACCGAGTGCATCGACGAGCTCAGGATTATTGCAAAAATATACAGAACCAAAATCTCTAAAAGCATTAAATTAGAGGTGATTTGGGGGGACTTCGATGAACTGCCGAGTGGTTTGGTGAGCTCGACCCAACTCGCCAAACTGCCCAACGTGCCATTTTCAACCCCACAGCCCCCGAAAAAAAAATCAAACCACACACATTCTCAATTAAGCCCAGACCCATTAGACCTATGCCACCGGGGTACTCAGACATCCCCCAATTGGGCCAAAATTGCTCATTTGACGACTTTAACCCTTAGGAATGACGTTAAATGCTCCATCATTGGGAAAAGCTCAACATTTAGCACAATTTGGGTTACTCAGACTTCACTCGACTAGACTCAACATCAATTAAGCACAACCCTTAAGATTATGATCAATTTTAAAGCACGAAATTTAGGAAATTACCAATTCAGGTAATTTAGGCACGATATCAAAACTAAAATAGGCACACAAGCACACATTTAAGATTTCAAAGAGGCCCAACACACATCAACACAATTTATAACAATGCATTTGAGTCCAACCTCTATTTATGAGTTTGGGGTTCGGAAAAACCAACCTTTATGCCGAAAGATGAATCTGTAAAGCTAGGTATCAAAGTATCCAACTCCGAACACAAGATCGACGACCAAAAAGAGGTAAAAATCAAGAATATAGGAAATATAGAGTGCGGGTGTGATTGTATGAAGTTAGAAAGTGAGGGAATGTGAAAGAGTTTGAAAGTTTAAACCTTTGGCCTTTTAAAACTGTTCAGTTTGCGCTCTTTCAGTGATTTTTTTTTCGCCGAAGCACTCAGCGACATGCTGAGTGGGTACTTACCTCGCCGAGTGGGTACTTACTTCGCTGAGTTTTATAGGACCTCCAGTTAATTTGGGGGTCCAAACATCGAACAAAGTTAAGCTCACCGACCTGTTCGGCGAGTCGCTGACCAAGTCCATTGTCCATCCAGGTCGGGCTCGCCGACCTCTTCGGCTATTCGCCGACTGGACTCTTAGCTCGCTAACCTACATATTTCAAACACATTCCACTCTTGCACCTGCACAAACAACACACGTTATTCCAAAAACAAACAAAAAGCAATAAAAACTTGGGTTGCCTCCCCAGCGACGGTGCCATTTTGATTAGAAATAATGTTTCAAAGACACTTCATCCAATTTTAAGCATCAACGGTCGTTAATTAGTATAAAACCCAACTAAATGAGTTGGGGTCGAATTCCACAGTGAGAGGTACATGTTCCAGATTCAATTGGGAAGTATAGACATGGTTATATCAGCCATAGGAATAAAAATTATCGAATAAAGACATCATTTAAAATACGGGGTGACACGAATGTCAAATGGGGGAGGGGTTGATTATTATTATCAACTACAAATAGTGGTAAACATTATGAAATAACAATAATGAGACAAATTCTTGGGATGTGATTTGATTATAGGCTAAAATAGACAAATGGGTAATTGCAACTACTAGAAAATAGCTAGATATTAGTTAGTAAGCTAGGCTATAGAGGAGGTAAACTTTCTCTCGAACAATTTACCGTGAATCAAGTCGATTTCTCTCGAACATCAACAAGCATGCAAAATAAGAACAGGCCACACCTTAGTCGATTCACTCTCTCGAGTTGAATGTGTGGGATTGGGTTTAGGATTCACTCTCTTGAGCTGAACTCAGGCTAACCCAATACCTACAGACGATCAATCAATAAGTTTAGTTTTAAAACTTCTCTCTCGAGCAAGCCAAAAACACAAGGGTAAAAATGCATTTGCAACTACAATTATTAAATTAAACAACAATTAATGATTGAACTCACTTCAAATAGCATTTAAACTAATAAACTAAATCAGCCCATAATCACAGTCCAAGAATTGGGGTTTTAGGTAGACATCTTAAAAAGGTAAAAACATTTACCAAATTGATTATCCATCAACTGGGTAACTGTGATTCGTCCTTAAAATGCTCCAATTTGAAGAATCTCAAAGACCCACTTTCAATTTCTCAAAAGTAAAATATTTCAATTCTTCAAAACTTAGGAACACTAGAGAAAACTTGTCTCACAATTCAAAACTCAACAATAGGCTAAATATATATGAGCTAAGACACTAAACTAAATATTCAAAAATGTATTTATAGTCGCTAAAAATGTACTGCGAAGAGTTAATCTAAGAAGTAAGTCGGGCTCGCCGAATGACACAGCGAGCCGCCCATTGGTCATTTTCATCGCCTTTCTGCCTTGGCATTCAGCATCCTCAAGGTCTGTAACTTTTGGCGATCCAAAACTGCATCGCGGAACAACTCGGTGATCCGCCGACTGCTCCTTTCACTAACCAACTTTGTTGTTCCCTTCAGGGCTTGGCACACTAGAACTCTAGGGTGTCAAGTAGCCATTCGGTGACTTGCCAAGTGCATTTGGCGATCACCAGGCTTGCTTTTTTTCATTCTTTCAGCTCCCTTTGTTTTTTTTGCAAATTAGTGTCCTTGCTTTGTTCCTCAATCCATATACCTGGAAATCAAGGGTTTTATATCAATTATTGGCATAAAATAAGCATTTGAGTAGACTAAATATATATAAATAAAGCCCTTAATAATCCCAAATCTTGGACTCATCAGATTGAAAGGCTATTCTCATGAACACATAATGAACATAATGTGAAAGGTTTTCTCACATAATGGAGATTCTAGGTTAAAAGTCAATTCTCACCTAAATGAAACTAATGTTGTATGTAGACACAGACGGTGAAAGGTTATTCTCACGCATGATCTAAAAAGCTATTTTAATGAAACAAGTTATGATTTAATGAGTACTCCGTCGGATATATGCTTAGCACCGAGATGATATTGAATATGACATGGAAACCTTTACGTGAGAAAGGCCGGGTTTGTAGTAGCAATCTCCTTATCCCATAAACTATGTTCCCCCTTAGGTTTTTCGCTAGTGGATCCAGCTAAAATCTAATATGATGATGGTCTTACCTTAGGAAAGTAGGACAACTCTTTTCGGTGTGGGTAACACCGGATTCCATGTTAAGCTTACATGGTCTATGTCGGTTAAGGTTTATTCCCACTATGAACAAAAAGATGAATTATAAACTATGGTTACTCAAGATGCTTTACTTACCATGGTTAGGATTATGGGATCTTATTCATTTATTGCACAAGTAGACTTTGAGGGTATTTATGGTATGTTTCTCCTATGATGTGGTGATCTATGAACTGAACATGCTTATGACTTATGTTTCCTCTTTATCTGCAAATGATGTTTTAACCTAGTAAATTGCATGCATTCAACTAAAATGTCTCTTTTAGCATGGTTTCAAGGTTTTGTATATGACTATCATACTTAGTGCATTTTTTGTACTAACCCATATTTTCCCAAGTTTATGGTCCGGTTCTTATGGCGTTCATCATTTCATTAAAGCTTGGATTTGACTATTCTCTTTGCTTGTGGTGAGTCCTCATGAATCGAGGACAGGAGTTTCACTTTGAATTTCATTTCTAGTATTAATTTGCAAACTATGTTGTATGGGCTGTGTCCCTTTTAATTTGAACTATTTTAATAGATGGCTATTTGAGACAAGTCTAGACTTCAGCTTTGTTGTTATGAAAGATTTTTAAGACTTGAAATACGTTTTACTCTTTATTGTTCTTTACTTATGTTATGATATGCTAAGCGGCTTACACAGTGCCTTTTGGAGTTCCATGTGCCTTGTTATGTCTAGGGGGTACCCTTGGGTCGTGACAAGAAGCTACGTCCAAAGGGAGAAAAGGGAAAGGGCAAGGCGCCCATGGCTAAGACACCGGAGTACAACTCAGGAAATGAGGGAGAATACTATGATTCTCAAGCATCTTTGTCTAAGGAGGATGATCAGTTGCTACAAACCCGGAGAGTAGAGCTTCGCTCCAAGTGACGCATGATCCATTTAGGATCCTGATATCTTAGACTCCTCCTCCTCCAACTCCAGCATAGATGATGGTCCCGACACAACAAGTACATGGTCCTCCTTCCCGGTCACTCAACCGGTTAAAGGCCGAGGGATTAAAGACCGTCTTAGAGAAGAAAAGATTGTCCACAAATTGTGTGGTGGAAAGACATCCAGTAGTATGGGACAGTCCTAGGTTCCATAAATTTGAGATTTTCACCAAGCCCCGTGGCCCCTACATTCCCACCTAGGTTTGAGATTTTTGCTCTGCATATAGTGACCTGGTGCTTTAAGGGAAGAAAAAGGCTAGTGCCTTCAAGCTGATGGATTCTGTGGTGGTCTGAGGAAAGAAAGTAAAATGCAACCGTGATGATATAAAAGATGTGTTTGAGAGGGATACAAACTTCATGCATGAATACAACAGTATGATCACATCAAAGACTCTGGATGATCTCAAAGGTTGGCTAGCTCCCCTGCTTTCTGACACCACCCCGAGGTGGGTTGAGGTCAGAGAGCCTATAGAGAAGAAGGACGTCATTGTAGCTGCTAGATATTAATTTGGGTTTATCAGCATCACTATCATGTCGTCACAGAATAAGTCCAGTCTCCGCCACCCAAAAGGGACCTGTCTTGGGTCTAACATAGCTAGGAAGCGGCCAACTTTGGGATTGATTATCAAGTAGGAGATGGCCATGAGGGCCAAGCAGAGACATACGTCGCTTCCCTTTTTGGTGTTGATTAACAAGTTGTGTCGACGGGCCAGAGTTCCACGTGATGAGAAGAGGGATGTCAAGATCACACTCACATCCTCTACCAACATCTGGCGTATAGAATGTGAGTACACGAGAGTTGAGGTTGATAGAAGGAGATCACCCTCGGTGGACACATCCCAAGAGGTTGCTATTGATACGCTACCTGCAGAGGAAACCATGCCTACTCCGGCCACTAGGATTTTAGTTACTTCTAGATCTACTCCTTAGGAGGCCCCAGTATTTCTACTGCTCCCCCGCTCCCTAGCTCCCTAGATCTACTGATGGTAATTCTGTTTCCTAGCCTTTGGTCTCTCAGGCGATGCTGTATAAGATGGGGCATTTGGCCCAATCCGTTGATGTGTGTGCCTCCCGGTTAGATGCCTCTCTTTCTGGGATGATCGAGGGAGCCATTGCTTCTGCATTGAAACCTCTCAGGGCTTCGATTGATGCCCTTACGGTGAGAGTAGAGGTATGTGAAAGAGGACAGAGTGCTACTGAGGAGGTGATGGCCTTGCAGGCCGATGTTTTTGAGCTGATGAAGGATGTGGACCATCTGAAGTCCACAGATTTCACCTCACTCTTTTGCACTGTGAAGATCCTAGATGGCCCGAGCACCGAGGTTCCAACTTGTTGTGATGTGCCTCCGGCTACCACCGGAGATGAGGCTGCTGCAGAGTCTGCGACTTAGACTGATGAGGAGCAACTTGGTGTTCGTGAGGATGTTGCCTTTGATGATTTGGCAGACCATGAGGGTACCACGGTAGATTCAGTTGTTTAGGCCTCTCTGAGAGATTTTTCCATGGTGGGCTCCAGTTGAACCAAGATTGCTGAGAGACCGGCCCCTGATGCCCAGACTTAGAGTGTTTTGGTTGATGTGACCTCGAGAACTGATTCATAGACAGATGGAACGACGGACATGCAAACTTCACACAGGCGTAGCTTGGCAGGATGATCTTTCCCCTCCCTCTCTGTTACTTTTTATATTGTTTTGTTTTAGTTGCATTTGAGGACAACTGCATATTTTGTTGGGTGGGTGAGGTATTTTTATACCTACCTCTTCTGAATATTTTGTGAATATTGGTTTTATTTTGATGATTTTTTTTAAAATATTGAGCTTATTGGTTTTTATATATATCTTGGGTGTTGAATTGTGTTGTGGCTTGTGTGTGGCCCCTTGTTTTGATAGAAAATGGTTTTTGAACCAATTTTAAAATTTTGCCACCTCTTGTGTGTGTGATTGTGGTTGTTCTTTTGAAAATTTGAGTGTCGATTGTAGTCAATACCGACGACTTGAATAGTGCTCTTAATTGAACGAAATGAATGTGCGGCTACGATGAGACAAACTAAGTTACATAGGTAATATGTGAACTTTTAGCATCTCATTGTGACTAGCTGGTTGTCGAATGAGTCTCTTGTGATGAACATTACACGATAGCTACAAAGTGTGGAGTCTTGTTTGATATTAGTACCAATGCCTTGTTTGGTGAGGTTGTCTTGAACATTGTATTTGATGATACCTAGAACTTGCCCCGTTAGTCTGATTGATTGAGTGAAGCGGACAATTTAAACGATCTTAGGCAAGAATTTTGAAGAGTGAGCCAAATTTGACAATATACCTCTTTGTGGCCAACCTTGTTAGATGTGTGAACCTTTCTTGGCCCCCATTGTGCCTATCCTTTTCATGGAAGAACCGTGAACGCCTTTTACCTCTTTTTCCCATCACCTATAATCTTTGACCTCTTTTTCCCATCACCTATAACCTTTGACCACTTTTTCCCATCACATATAACCTTTATGAAGTTTTGGTTTGTTTGAATAGCCAACTTAGGTCAAAAGCCTAAGTTAGGGCGTGGTGAGAAAAAGGAAAGTCAAGAAATGTGGATAAGTTCCCCTTTGATGGATTGTTTTGAAAATGATGAAACTCCTCCATATAAAAAAAGAGAAAGAAGAAGAAAAGAAGAAAAGAGGAAAGAAAAGAAAAAGACTAAAAAAGAGTAGGAATTGTGAAATAAAGTGTGTGAACATAGTGAAAAATGGGGTATCGAGTGATTCATGTCTAGTTGAATAATGGGGTGGAGTTTGAACATGATTGAATGTGAAAGAGAAGGAGCAAGAGTGATTTCCAGGCCATACTTAATGAAGGTAGAAGCCACTAAACCTAAATAACCATACCTTTACACTCAGCCCTGTTACAAGCCTTAAAAAGACCTTTGTGATCTTTAGTGAGCTAAAACGAATGTTGGTTGGAATATAAGGGCAAGTCTACGGGTGGAGTCATGCATGCGTTCTTCTTTTTGAGTGTGAGAGTTGTATCTAATTTCGAGACCTTAAATCGTTGAATAATCATTTGTGAATGTGGAATAATCTTTGTTATGAGGGCACTTGAGTACCTTTGTTGAGCTTGAACTTGTAATTGAAGCAAGTATTGTGAACTTGGATATCCTTGATAATGGTGAGTCACAATTTAAATCTTTGAGTGCACAATTGAGCATTGTATCTCTAGTTTGAACCTTTTGTGTGCAATCACGTTTAATCTTATGCAGCACTATTTGAGACATCTTTATTGAACTGATGATCTTGAGTTTTAATTAAGGACAAGCAAAAGTTTAAGTTGGGGGTGCTGATGAGTTCAAGATTTGGACTCATTTAGGGCTTTGTTTTGATAGTTTTAGTGTCCTCAAATGCCTAATTTATGCTATAAATTGATGTTAAATCCTTGATTTCCAGGTATATGAGCCAAGGAACAAGGCAAGGACACTAACAGGCAAAAAGGAGCAAAACAAGCTGAACAAAAGGAGAAAAATGATCCTGGTGATCACCAAGACCACTCGGTGAACCGCCGAGTGGCTCTTTAGCTCGTCTAAAGTTCCAGTGTGCTAGCCCTAGGGAAGAAATCAATTTGGCGACAGAAATGGCCAATCGGCGAATCGGTGATCCACTCCGCGACAACAAATTGGATTGCCCAAAGTTACAGGACCTGGGAGGCTAATGACCAATGCAAAATGGTGATGGAAGGGAGCAAAGGGCGGATCGCTAAACCACTCAGCTAGCACGACTTAATCTACCAACTGGACTTTCAAGCTAATTTTTGGGAAACTATAAATTGGAATTTAAAAGGAATTTTGAGGAGTTCTCCCCCAGATATTACAATTCCCATTCTAGAGTTAGATTTTTCTGTAAGTTTTTAGTTCTTATTGTAGACTTGGGTTTTTGAACTCGATCTAAAAAGGGGTTTTAGAATCGAAGCTTTCAATTGCTTATTGTAGTTATTGGGTTGATATGGGTTTAACTCGAAAGAGTAAATCCTAACCTCAGTTCTACCTATCTAGCTTGAGAGAGTAGATGAATTAAGGTGTGGGTTGTTCTTATTTTGCTAAGATTGTTGATGTTCGAAAGAAATCACTTGAATCGTGATAGTTGATATACTGCGAGTTTACGGTACTTTTGATATGTTTCACTTAGAGTTTGTGTGTGTCATAGGCCATTTTGTTATTATAACTGATGTTTTGTGTATAACTTTTGTAGGAAATAGGCTTAGATGCGGTTGATGAAGATGCGAGTTGAAATTTGCTGAAATAGCAACCAACGGTGCTATTCCTCGACAGTAGGTCCATCGACGGACCATGGATGGGCAGTCGTAGGTATTGGCTTGGGAGATGAATTTCAGTAACTCAAACCACAGAGTGCCAACATGGACTGTAGCGTAGTTTACATCCCGTAGGTAGTGTATCATAGGTGGAACATCAGGGAAGTCTGATAAATGTGGAACCACAAAGAAAGACGAAATACCGTAGATCGACCCACAATTCATCATGCACAACCGTCGATGAAGATTAGAAAGTTGAAGGTTGCAGTACCTGATGAAAATGTCTAAGTGTTGAGCCACGGAAGGAACCTACGGACCGTAGGTCGACCCACGGTTCGTATGTCGAAGTGTCAACTGAAATCGCGTCCCAGCCTATTATTTCCTTATTTTGTTTCTTGTTTTTTTAGGAGTTGTTTTCTATAAATAGGAGTTCTAAGCCTCATTTTTTGAGGTTAGAAATTATTTAAGCTCTTAGTTTTTGTGTTTTTGGGAATTAACTTGCAAACTTTAGCAATTTCATTTCCGGATTTCTTTTTATAAGATTTTCACTTTGCATTTCAATTGAAGATTTCGGGTTTCATATATTCTATTTGTAAGTTCATGAATTCTTTCTACTTAAACATGAATTGTGAACTGTCAAACATGAGTAGCTAAATCCACAGCTAGGGTTGTGGGAACCATGAGTAATTAACAAAGTATGAATAATAATTAAGTAATTCTTGAATAGTATTTATGCATGTATTGTTAATTCTTTCGCTTAGAAGTCTTTTTTACGGTGGCCAACGTTAGAACTCGCCTCTTTGCTACTTGCATGACCAAGGAGGTAGAGAAAAGAATTAACAACAGAGATTTAGTGGATGCTGTCTAATAGTCTAATGTCAATTGGCGCGTGGGTGAAAACTAAGCCATACATTGATGTGATGTCTAATCTGGGGTAAAGGTAAGGGTTAGTAAAACATACACTCGTAGGCGGACCAAGGTGCGAGGTGAAATTCCCTACTTGGAGGACCAATCACTTAGTGATACCTAACTTACGAACTTTGCATGTAAAACACTAGGAAAGGATTACTGCGTTAAGAGCTTGTGGAGAACACATATACCCAAGTTTCTTTCTCATGTTGATAACTCAAAGTTTGAATCTTGCTTACTTGTTACTTAATCACTAATCTGTTACTTGCTTATAAAACACCCCCCCTAATTGACTTGTCTCGGAAATAGTTTGACTAAATGGAAATATTAGTAAGTTATGTTTAAGTCTGAACCATATTCCTCATGGGATTGACCCCAATCTACAAGTTAGGTTATTTATTTGACAATGATCGCTTATACTTCTTTAGGGAGGTGTAATTTGAGTGTATCAAATTTTGGCGCCGCTGCCGAGGAATACGAATTTTAGATTAAGTTTAACTATATTATTGAACTTTAGTCAAGTATTTCCAGATTTTACGTTTTGTTTTTGTTTTTGTAACACCTGGAAAACTAATAAGCTAAACTAGAGAGTTTTAGAGTTTGACGTGAGGGTTATAATTGTAAAATGACTTTCCATACCACAGGTTCATAACTATGTTGAAACATCTTTCCACCAATGTTTCGTTGATAGATGCTTCGGAGCAAATGCCTGGGTATGCCAAGTTTATGAAAGATTTGGTGAGAAAGAAGAGGGCAGTCAGTTTTGAGAATTATGAGAGGTTGCAACATTACAGTGCTATTGGTACTAGGTCACTTGTCCAAAAAGAAAGAGAATCCTGGAACTTTCACTATTCCTTGTACCATCAGGATTTTGCACTTTGCGAAAGCTTTGTGTGATTTGGGTGCTAGCGTCAACTTAATACCATTTTCCATTTATAAGAAGTTGGGTTTAGGGGCTCCAAAACCAACTGTGATGCGTCTACTCATGGCCGATAGAACTGTGGAGAAGCATATTAGTATTCTCCAAGATGTCCTTGTGAAAGTGGAGTCGTTCATTTTTCTACAAATTTTGTGATACTTGTTTGTGAAGTTGATTTTAAGGTCCCATCATCCTAGGGAGACCACTCCTTCCTACTGTGAGTGCCTTAGTAGATATGGAGAGAGGACAAAAGAAGTTTCGACTAAATAATGAGGAGGTGACTTTTAATACCTGTAGGTCTTTGAAGCAGGAAAGCGATCTCAAGTCAGTATCAATGGTGAAGCATATTATGGAGTGACGTTCTGAAGTGTCTATTGAAGAGAGGTTGGTTATTGATGCACTGGCAGCAGTAATGATGAATTTTGAGGGTGATGGTATTGAAGTCTATGATGAATTAGTTGTCGCGCTTGATAGGTTCGAATTCCATTCCAAGCTAAAAAGATTGGAGCTAGATATGAAGAATTGTGACTCTCCACCCGCAAAACCATTTGTGGAAGAAGCTCCAAAATTGGAGCAATTGAGGTATGTATTCTTGGGGAAAGATGGAACTTTAACGGTAATCATTGCGGCTGATTTGAATGAGGTACAAGTAGAGGCATTGGTTTCTGTGTTGAAGAGGTTCAAGCGGGCTATTGGATGGACTATTGCGGACATTACTGGATTCGTCTTGGAATTTGTTCTCATAAAATCCAACTCATGTCGGACAGCAAGACAAGTATTGGGCGCCAAAGGAGACTTAATCCACCTATGCAAGAGGTAGTCAAAAAGGAAATCATCAAATGGTTGGATGCTGGAGTCATATACCCCATTATAGATAGCAATTGGTTTTGTCCTGTTCGGTATGTACCTAAGAATGGTGGGATTACTGTTGTACCTAATGCGAAAAATGAGTTAGTGCCAATGGGGGCAATGACTAGATGGAGGGTATGCATGGACTACTACAAGCTAAATGCCTGGAAAGAAAAAGATCATCTTGCTGGTAAAGGTTCGTATTGTTTTCTTTATGGATATTTGGGCTACAATCAAATATCCATAGCTCCAGATGATCAAGAGAAAACCACCTTCACTTGTCCATATGGGACTTTCACCTTCAAAAGGATGTCATTTGGGTTGTGTAATGCTCCAGCGACTTTTCAAAGGTGTATGATATTGATATTTTCAGATATGGTGGCGGACATGATGGAGGTATTTATTGATGATTTCTCTGTGGTAGGAGACTTGTTTGATTGTTGTCTGATGTATCTATCTGAGGTACTGAAATGATGTGAAGAGTGCAATCTTGTGCTCAATTGGGAAAAGTGCCACTTCATGGTGAGAGAAGGTATAGTTCTAGGTCATCGTATTTTTGAGAAGGGTATTGTGGTTGATAGAGCTAAAGTTGAGGTAATAGAAAAGATTCCACCACCTATCTCTATTAAAGGTGTTAGAAGTTTTCTTGGGCATGCAGGTTTTGTCGGAGGTTTATCAAAGATTTCTCTAAAATTGCACGCCCATCGTGCAAACTACTCGAGAAGGAGTGTAAGTTTGATTTTGATGATATTTGTCTGAGAGCATTTGGAGAGTTAAAATCAAGGTTAGTATTAACACGTATCATTATTTCACCGGATTGGGGGCAACTGTTTGGAGTGATGTGTGATGCGAGTGGAGTGGCGCTTGGTGTGGTATTAAGAAAGAGGTGAGAGAAAATTTCATCCGATTTACTATGCCAGCAAAGCTCTGAATGTGGCTCAAAAGAACTATATGGTGACGGAATAGGAACTTCTTGCTGTGGTTTTTGCATTTGAGAAATTTCGATCCTACTTACTTGGTACTAATGTCATAGTGCATACTGACCATTCTTCATTAAGGTATCTGATGGCTAAAAAGGATGCAAAACCGAGGTTGATTAGATAGGTACTATTGATGCAAGAATTTGATTTTGAGGTTAAGGATAGAAAGGGGACAGAAAATCAGGTTACCGACCATTTTTCTAGACTAGAGGAGGAAGCTATGCTCAGTTAGGAGATAGGGTTGAGATTAATGATGTATTCCCAGATGAACATGTATTGGCTACTTCTTATGATGTTATCCCTTGGTTCGCAAATTTTGCTAACTACTTGTCAAAAGATTTGGTTCCATCAGATTTATCTTTTCACCAAAGGAAAAAATTTATGCATGATGTGAAGAAGTTCTTTTGGGATGAGCCTTACTTATTTCATATTTGTGCTGATGGGATTATTCGTCGTTCTGTGCCAGAGGTTGAGATGATGATTATACTAGAGGCGTGTCATTCATCACATTTTGGTGGGCACCATAGTGGTATTTAGACTGCTCATAAAATCTTGAAGTGTGGGTATTACTTGCCTACCATCCACCAGGATACTCATGTTTTTGCCAAGTCTTGTGACTGTTTCCAAAGAGAAGGAGGAATTTCAAAGAAGCAACAGCTACCTATGAATCTGATATTGGTGATTGAGTTTTTTGATGACTGGGGCCTTGACTTCATGGGTCTATTTGTAAGTTCACATGGGATGAAGTATATTCTTGTTGCGTTTGATTATGTATCGAAATGGGTGGAAGCAATTGCGCTTTCAAACAATGAGAGAAAGAGTGTCACCCCATTACTGAAAAAGAGTATATTCTCAAGATTTGGTACACCTAGGGCGATTATGAGCGACAGAGGGTCTCACTTTTGTAATAAGTTGTTCAAGGTGTTGCTAGAGAAATATGGAGTTCATCACAATGTACCTATTCCTTACCATCCACAGTCTAGTGGGAAATTTGAACTGTAAAATAGAGAGATAAAGGAAATCCTTTCAAAGACTATGAACGCCAATAGAACAGATTGGTCGAGATCGCTTGTTGATGCTCTATGGGCCTATCGCACTGCATTCAAGACTCCCATAGGTATGTCCCCCTACCAACTTGTATATGGGAAGTCATGCCATTTGCCGATAGAGCTAGAGCATAAGGCCATGTGGGCACTAAAGAAGTTGAATTTCGATTGGGGTGCCGCATCTAGTCAAAGATTGAATGACATGAATGATCTTGATGAGTTTCACCTAAAAGCATATGAAAGTTCAGCCTTGTACAAAGAGAAGATGAGGAAGTATCATGATCTAAAGATTGAAAAGAGTGAATTTGTTGCGGATGATCTAGTGCTTTTATTAAACTCAAGGTTGCGCTTGTTTCATGGCAAGCTCAAGTCCAAGTGGACCGGGCCATTTAGAGTTACGCAAGTATTTCCACATGGAGCAGTTGAGCTTGAGAACAAGGAGGGAATGAGGTTCAAAGTGAACAGGCAGAGGATCAAGGTCTACATGGGAAAATCAGAGAGTGTGCAAAATGTTATTGAGGCCTATTGTCTTGATGAAGTCTGAGTAATCAAGGTGTCTGCGTCATGTCGGGATGTTAAATCGCTGCTTGGGAGGCAAACCAAGATGTACAATCTAGCCAACTATAGGATTTTCATTTCAATATAGGAGTTTTCTTCTTTTATTTTGAATATTTTTAGCTCTTTATATAGGTGTTTTATGTTTATAATAGTGTTGGCTAGATATAGAATAGGGTCCGTGTCTAAAAAGTGTTCAGAAAATGTAAAAAGAAAGTCCTAATGATTGCTACGTGTGCAGGGACATATGGAAAAATCTGCAGAAAATAGTTGTGTAGTGGTCTACGGACCTCATCGACGGTCTGTTGGTGAATCCACGGATCGTGAATTACATCCGTAGATCCCATGCAAGTTTTCTAATTTTTCGAAGTGTCAGAGTGACCTACAGACCCAACCCACAGTCCATAGGTCGACCCACGAACCGTCGACCAGGTCAAGGATTTCATTGCATCACCACACTCACCAACTTTGAATACTTGTAAGGTAAACGATTTCATCCTAACTTTGAATTCAATGTTCATTGTTTAACTCATGAAATCATGAGGTTGTACTTAACCTTTTGTTGTTAATCTCCTAGTTGAACGCATGACTTGTAACTCAGAACATCCTTGACTTAGGGTTCGTATGTTTCGGTTTTTTAAAATGTTGATATGTGTGTCAACGAAACCCTTACAGTGATCAACTACTATATTCTATGTTGAAATGCATATGTAGGCTTAGTGTGATGGTCTATTTGTGGAAAGACTTGGTTTGTGCAAAAGTTGATAGGTCTGCCTGGCACAGAACTGACCCACGACTTCAACCCACGGACCGTAGGTTGAAGTCTATGGACCAGTGGCACACACTAAAATGGCTAAGCGTAGGACCACAGTGTGGACTACCGTCCGTCGTTCGATCGATGGGCCTTTCTGCATATCCGTGGTCCCAATATCTGAGACCCCAAGTCTGGGACTCTAACCTACGGAGGGGACCCACAGACCATCGTTCCATCAACAGACCATAGGTACCCATCGTGGGTCAACAATTCAGTTACTGCCTGGAATTTTTTTCGTTTTTGTTTGGGTCCGGTCTTGTTCTAAAATTATTTCATTAGTCTTGTTACCTTGTTTTGGTACTAATTAGGCTTCCACAAGTATCATGGCCCTCAAGTAAGCTCCAACCTACGCCGCAAAGGGCAAGTCCAAATTCATCGCTCCTTCCAGACGCATGATCATTGCGGATGACTGATATACTGTGAGTTTACGGTATTTTTGATACACTTCACTTAAGAGTTGTGTGTGTCTAGGGCCATATTTTAGTAGGAATTAATGATTTTGTGTTATATTTGTAGGCAATAGGCTTGGACGTGGAAGTGTGAGATAACAGTTGAAATCTACAGAAGGACCCATCCACGGAGGTGACTACGGATGGTAGGTCCAGTCATGGTCTGTAGATGGGGGGCGTAGATGGAGAATCAGAGAAGTCTAACCAAGTGTGGAACTACAAATGCAAGTGACGGATCATAGGTCAACCCACAGACCGTCTTGCACATCCGTCGAATGATTTAGAGAAGATGAAGTTCCAGTACCTGATGAAATTCCTAATTGTGGAGCCACAAACCATATGTCAACCTACGTCCGTTCTGCACATCCATCGATTATATCTGAGAGTGAAGGTTCCAGCATCTGCAAGAAAAAGTCTAAGTATGGACCAACGGAGGGGACCTACGAATTGTAGGTCGAAGTCGTCAATTAAAGCCGCGTCCAGAAAGTTTATTTCCTTGTTTTATTTCCTTTTTGTTTAGGACATGTTTTTCTATAAATAGGGTATGTAAACCTCGTTTTTGGGGGTTAGATATTATTGTTTACTTTAGTTCTTGGTATTTTCTTGGGAATTAACTTGCAAACTTTAGCAATTTGATTTCCAGATTTTGGTTTATAAGATTTTTTCTTTGAAATTCAAATGGAAATTACGGGTTTCTTCTACTCTAAACGTAAGTCTATGAATTCTCTTTAAAATAATTTGAATTGTGTTCTTTCTAGCATGAGTAGCTAAATCCACAACTAGGGTTGTGGTAACCATCAGCAATTAACAACATATGAATAATAACTAAGTAATTCTTGAATAATGTTTATGCATGTATTGGTAATTCTTTCTCTTAGAAGTCTTTTTAACTAATGCACGCGTTAAAACTCTCCTTGTTGCTACTTGTCAGACCAAGGAGGTAGTTAATAAGAAATGAATTATCAACAAAGATTTAGTGTGATATTATCTAATAGTCTAATGTCAATTGGTGCGAGGGTGAAAACTAAGTCATACATTGATGTGATGTTTAATCTGAGGGAAAGGTAAGAGTTAGTAAATTATACAAACGTAGCCAGACTAAGGTGCGGGGTGAGATTTCCTATTTTGAGGACCAATCACTTAGGGATACCTATCTTAACCAACTTTGCATGTAAAACACTACGAAAGGATTATTATTATTAGGATTACCGCGTTAAAAGCTTTTGGGGAACACATACACCCTAGTTTCTCTCTCTCATTGATAACAACAAAGTTTGAATCTTGCTCACTTGTTACTTATACAACAATCAGTTATTTGTTTCACAAATCTCCCCCATTTATTTATTTGTCTCAGAAATAAGTTAACTAAATAAATATAATGTTGAATTATGTTTAAGTTTAAACTGTATTCCTCGTAGGATCGACCCTAACCTACAAGTTGGGTTCTTTATTTGACAACGATCGCTTATACTTCTTTAGGGAGGTGTAATTTGAGCGTATCAAATTTTGGCACCGCTGCTGGGGAACAAGGATTTTATATTAAGTTTAACTACTTTATTTAAATGTAGTCAATTATTTCATAATTTTACGTTTACCTTTGTTTTTGTTTTCTACAGGTTTCTACTCTAGTGTATGCCAAGTACACGGATTCGAGGCAAACCATTGACCCCATACGATCCAGAGTTGAGCAGAACTTTGAGAAGGATGAATAATCAAGGGGTCCAAGTCAATCCAATCGGAGGGAATCTAGGTGATGGAGTTGTGTTGCAGCATCCAAGGGTTATTCATATGCACACTCAGGATGGTGGTGATAATCTACTTGGAGATGCGTTGAGGGTGAATAATCCGCCAAAACCAAGGCTTCAAGATAACTATAGGAACACGTTCAATACTGCAGAATCAGAAGGACCCATTGTTCTCCCTCCACTACCTCCAATGCATATATTTATGGTGACGAGCAGTCAGATACAGATGGTTACTGTGAGGGGTTGTTTTCTGGTATGGCTTTGGAAGATCCACATAGGCACATGTCCAAGTTGAGAAGTGTTTGCAAGAGTTGTGTAGGGCGACCAGAGTTGGATATGAACGTTATAGGGTTGATAGTCTTCCCTCTATCATTGACCATATATGCTACGATCTGGTTTTCTGATCTTCCCTATAACTCAATTAATACATGGGACTAATTGCACAAGGTGTTCATGGCCAAGTAGTTCCCGTTTTCTAAGAAGCTGAACCACAAAGACAAGCTTAATAACTTCGTGGCACTAACTGGAGAGTCTGTGAGTAGTTCGTGGGATAGGTTCACTGTATTCATAAGAAGTGTTCCAAATCACCGCATCGATGATGAGTCACTGAAGGAGTACTTCTACTGAGGTCAGGATGAGAATGGTAAGGTTGTGTTTGATACTATGGCTGGAGGATCATATGGTGAGTGCACTTTTGAGAAGATCACTGATAAATTGGAGAAGATTTCCTAAAATAATTAAGCATGGAGCACTAGAAAGTCAGACACCGAAAGAAACACTTTTTCAGTTCAAGCTCCACCTAGTCAATCTACCGATGACATTTGTGAGGAAATATCCCAAATAAGGATAGAACTTGGGTTAGTGTTGAAGTATGTGAGCGGAGGTGTAGAAAAGGTGAATGCGGTAAATTACTTGACTAGAACTCCACCACCACCGGTTGAGGAATGCTACTATGAGGAGGATGCTTATTTGGTGAGTGATCAGATGGGGGTTTCCGAACAACTGCCCAAGGTTCTAACTCAGATAATTGGCACCAAGGGCAAGGAAACCAAGGTTGAAACTATGGTAACTACAATCGATATGGGAACTATGTCCGAGATGGGAACTACAATCACGACAACAACTACAACCGGAACAACTATGGCAACAGAAATGAGAGAGTTTACCTTATGTTCCACCTGCAAATCGGGAATTTGGCAATAGGGAAGCTGGGGCAGTATGTCACAGATTGAGGATATGATGTAGAAGATGATGAAGAGGTTTGATGCAACTGATGAGAATGTGAAGGAGATGCAGAATGACTTTTATGGAATTGATCCAATAGTCGATGCCTATGCAGTGTCGATCAATCAACTTGAGCAACAGACCAATCAGTTGTCCACTACAGTAAACCCATGTCATCCTGGCACACTTCCTAACAACGCCATCCAGAATCTGAAGAATGATGGCCATTGTATTGAACTCACCACTCGATGAGGTAAACATACCATTGATTCCCCTATGCTGTATGAGGTTGAAACTTTGGAAGAAAAAGATAATGATGCGATTGAGGTTACTGGTGAGTCCAAGAATGCTACAGAAAAAAATGGAGATAACCCAGAAACTTGTTCCCATGTCTAGACCTCCACCTCCATTACCATAGAGGCTGGTAAAGAATAATGAAGATGGAAAATATCGCGGGTTTATTACTCTATTGAAACAGGTTTCCATCAATGTACCGTTGATAGAAGCTTTGGATCAAAAGCCTGGGTATGCAAAATTTATGAAAGATTTGGTGACTAAGAAAAGGGCCGTCATTTTTTAAGATGATGATAGGTTGCAACATTAAAGTGTTATTGCTTTCACTATTCCTTGTACCATCGGGTTGTTGCACTTTGCAAAAGTGCTGTGTGATTTCGGTGCTAGTATTAATCTAATGCCATTGTATATTTACAAGAAGTTGGGTTTAGGGGCTCCAAATCTGACTACGATGCGATTACTCATGGCCGATATAACTGTGAAGAAGCCCGTTGGTGTTCTCCAAGATGTACTTGTGCAAGTGGAGTCGTTAATTTTTTGGCGGATTTTTTGAATTGTTATTGTGAGGTTCATTTTGAGGTTCCCCTCATCCTAGGGAGACCATTCCTTGCTATTGGGAGCGCCGTGGTCCATATGGAGAGAGGGAAGATGAAGTTCTGATTTAATAGTGAAGAAGTAACTTTAAATATTTGTAGGTCCATGAAGCAGGAAAGTGATCTCATGTCAGTGTCAGCGGTGAATCATATTGAGGAGCGAGGTTCTGATGTGTCTATTGAAGAAAGGTTGGATGTTGATGCACTTGCAGCGGTAATGATGAATTTTGAGGGTGATGGTATTGAAGATTATGATGAGTTATTCACCGCACTTGATAGGTTCGAATTTCGTTCCAAACCAAAGAAATTGGAGTTAGATATGAAGAATCGTGTCTCTCCACCCACAAAACCGTCTAATGAAAAGGCTCCAAAATTGGACCTCAAGGCTCTACCATCGCATTTGAGGTATGTATTCTTGGGGAGAAATGGTACTTTACCAGTCATTATTGCGGCATATTTGAGTGAGGTACAGGTTGAGGCATTGATTTCTATGTTGAAGAGGTTTTAGAGGGCTACTGGATGGACTATTGCGGACATTATAGGGATTCCTCTTGGCATTTGTTCTCACAAAATCCAACTCATGCCGGATCTCAAGCCTAGTATTGAGCACCAAAGGAGACTAAATCTTCCTATGCAAGAGGTAGTAAAAAAGGAAATTATCAAGTGGTTGGATATTAGAGTCATTTATCTAATTGCAGATAGTAGTTGTGTTTGTCATGTTTAGTGTGTGCCCAAGAAAGGTAGGATTACTATGGTTCCTAATGTGAAAAATGAGCTTGTTCCGATGCGCCCAGTGACTGGATGGAGAGTATGCATGGACTATCGGAAATTGCTGGTAAGGGTTGGTATTGTTTTCTTGATGGTTATTCGAGCTATAATCAGATCTCCATTGCTCTGGAAGACCAAGAGAATACCACCTTCTCTTGCCCTTATGGGACTTTCTCCTTCAAACAGATGTCATTTGGGTTGTGTAATGCTTCAGCGACCTTCCAGCATTGCATGATGTCGATATTTTAAGATATGGTGGAGGACACTATTAGGGTATTTATGGATGATTTCTCTGTGGTAGGTGACTCGGTTGATGGTTGCCTGATGCATTTGGCCGAGGAACTGAAGCGGTGCGAATAGTGCAATCTTGTGCTCAATTGGGAATAGTCCCACTTCATGGTGAAAGAGGGGATCATTCTAGGTCATTGGATTTCTGAGAAGGGTATTGAGGTTGATAGAGCTAAAGTCGAGGTAATAGAAAAGTTTCCACCACCTATATCTGTTAAAGGTGTTAGAAGTTTTCTTGGGCATACAGGCTTTATAGGATGTTTATCAAAGATTTCTCCAAAATTGCACACCCCTTGTGCAAATTGCTAGAAAAGGAGTGTAAGTTTGTTTTTGATGATGCTTATCTGAGAGATTTTGGATAGTTGAAAGCAAATCTAGTTTCCGTACCTATCATTATTTCATCAGATTGGGGGCAACCGTTTTAACTGATGTGTGATGCGAGTGGAGTGGTGCTTGGGACAGAGGAGAGAGAAGATTATTCATCCTATTTAATATGCCATCAAAGCTCTAAATGTGGCTCAAAAGAACTATACAGTGACTGAACAAGAACTCCTTGTTGTGGTTTTCGTATTTGAGAAATTTCACAGATACCATAGCCCCCAAGCAAGCTCAGACTTACACCACAAAGGGCAAATCAAAATTTGTGGCACCTTCCTTCTGACTAATCGATGAGGATACAGACGTGGAGGATACATATGTGTAGTATGTTCCACCTCCCACTAGGACTTCGCCCATTGCTCTCTGTACTACAAAGAACAGAGCTCGGCAAGTGAGTTCCAACATGGTCACTGCCCCCCAGTCTGAAGAGGGGGCCACACCAATCGACTCACAAGCTGACTATGATTCCGCATTAGGCTCCGGCTCAGGCTCCAGTCCCATCGATAGCACTACGTCATCTTCTGAGGCCAACAGTATGGGCGATATCCCCGTACTTCCTAGTTCTAAGCCTCTAGCAAATTTTGCCGAGCCTAATAGATGGTGTGTAGCTGGCCAGTACCAGATCTATAAGGATGTCATGTGCTGAATTAAAAGGAAAAGATGGCAAGATTGTCCACATAGGAGTGTCGGGTTCTCACATGCAGCCTCCACACCGTTCCCACAATCCATGATCTCTTCAAGAGGCATATGTGTGAATGGATGGTCCGTAGCCCAGGGTCCTTTAGTGAGGACATAGTTAGGGAATTCTATGCTTCCTACGCTGCCATCCTTAGAGGTTTAATCGGCAGACGGGCCAAGCCCAGCGTCCAGCCTCTAATCCTGGCTACACTAGTGCATGGGTTTTTAGCTAACATATCTAAGACCACTATCCGCCAGTTTCTCTATAGTCCAGGCTAGACTCTGCATATCAACATGGCCGAGTATGATTATCGCATCGATATCATTCGAAGTGGGGCATTTTAGAGAAATGTCGATCAGAGGGAGTGTATTTTGCACTGGTTAGCCAGTCATCGTGCTACAAATGAAGAGCGTGTCGAGTGGGTCCACACCTCGAGTTTGGGTATCAAGAAGGCTACCCTGACATTTGCTGCCAAGTTTTTCTGGTTGCTGCTGTGGAACCGTGTGCCCCCTACTCAGGCAGATAATTTGCTCACCTAGGACTGAGTAGTTATGGTTGCAGTTTTCGTTGTTGGGTTGGAGGTCGACTTTGCCCGCATGTTGATTGCTGAGATACATGAGAGAGCATTGAAGGCCACCATCACCCTGCCTTTCCTATTCCTTATCTTTCAGCTTTGCAGGGATGCTGGAGTACCTGTTTGGCATTGTGACCGGTATGTTTAGGTGAACAAGACCCTTGATATCGGCTTGATTTGGGAATATGCCAATGTAGTTGCACCTCGTAGGGTGCTGTAGGTTGAGGTGCACCATTGGGAGTTAACTTTGTAGCAGATGCAGGGTGATGATCTTGCCCCTCCAACCACTATAGAGGATTCACAGACTTCCCCATCTCTGGCCGCTAGTCAGGCCCCTAGCTCATCCAGAGCCACTCCCTCCCTAGGGAGGGCATCCATAGTCGACGAGGCGTTGTGACAACAGTGGGCAAGAGAGATCGGTTTCTATGGCTCTAGCAGTGTGAGCACTACTGATGGTGCGGTGAGAATTGATGATAACACTACTGAAGGTGTTGAGATGGTAGATGGGAGCGTTATTAATGGTGATCCACATATTGATCCAGCAGGCTCCGGGAAATTGGACCCACCCGCTGCTTGAGTGGTCTTTGGCGCATTATTCTCTCTTGGGGTTTTCTTGACTGTGTTCTTTTCCCCCAAGAGACTGTTTAATTTCTATTGAACCAGGCATGTTTAGGAATGTATGTGTAGGAGTAGGTAGAAAAATTAAAGCATGATGGCATAAAAAGCATGAAAAAAATTATCTATGTCCAAAAATGATGAAATGTGCTACATCTGAAGAATTGATAAGTCGAATGTGCTGGATCTCAATGTGACATGATAGGTACCGATTTGAATTCATGACTTAAGCTAAAACTTGAGCTTGGTAAACTGATAATTTGATAATAAAACAATGTGCTAAGTGTAAGTGAGAAAGGTTAAATGATCGGATAGTTGTGTGCCAATCTAGAACTTGCCCCATTGGTCATGTTAAGATAATCTAGGTTAGAAGTTGGGAAGTGATCATAGGCCCTTGTTCAAATTAGTCCACTAAAGCCTAAAAAGATCCAACCAAATGAAATCAATGTTCCCTTTGATCCAAATGTTTGAGCCTTAAAATAGACCATTTCTTTTGATACACCTAACTCACCTTCCGTTAAATCATTGTCTTGTCCCCAGTCCCTCCTTGGACATGTGCACCTCGACTTAGGCCAAAAGCCTAAGTTGGCTAATTCAAAAGGTTAACTTGATCTTGGCCCTGGTCCGACATCGGATATTGTGCACCTCAACTAATGAAAAATCCATAAGTTGAGGGTGGCTATGAAAGAGGAACCCAAAAGAAAAAAGGGTATGAAAAGAGAAAAAATAAAAGATAGGAAAGGATGTCATTTTGTGCAAAAGAAGCAAAAAGATTATAAATAAAAGTGCTGAAAAAAATAAAGAAAAATAAAGTGAAAAATAAGAGTCACAAAGTCAAAAGTCACATCAATGTTGAAAAGAGTCAAGGGAAAGAAAGTAAAATGAAAGGATATGAAAAAATAGGTTGAGAAAAGAGGTAAAAAAACCAATGTAATGTCAAGGAGGGAATAAAGTCACTAAAAAGTACCCAAATGTACCACACCTGACCCTAAGCCTACGTTACAAGCTAAGAAAGTCCTATAGTGATCCTAGCAACAAGTTTGAGGAGTCTAAGCAGTGAAATTAAGGGCAAGCCTATGGTATTGAGCACTAATTGTACTTGAAATCACTTCTGAGCGTGAGTGTTGAATGAATCCTAAAACTCAAAACTCATATCTTTTGTGTGAAAAGGATTTTGTTTGAAGTGAGGGCACTAGTTACATTGTCGGAGAATTGATGCCTTGGTGATTGTGAATGGTGTATGTTGTGGTATTTATTGGTTGATCTATGTCATGTTGTGATCTGGATGAGTTAGTTTGTTGAGTCTAAGAGAGAAGATTTGAACTGAGAAAATGGAATGGGTTGAAATAACCATGTGATTGCTTGAGTTTGTATGTCTCCTTCTACACAAGTGTCGTTTAGAGTTTAGTTCATCGCTTGAGGATAAACAACGAGTTTAAGTTGAGAGTGTTGATATTCTGTGCGTTTAGGGTATTTTTGATACATTTCACTTAAGAGTTGTTTGTGTCTAGGGCCATATTGTAGTAGGAATTAATATTTTTCTGTTAAATTTGCAGGAAATAGGCTTGGACGTGGAAGTGTGAGATGACAGCTGAAAATCTGTAGAAGGAGCCACCCACAGAGGTGACCTACGGACTGTAGGTCCAGTCACGGTCCGTAGATGGGTGGTGTAGATGGTGCATCAGGGAAGTCTGACCAAGTGTGGAACTACAGATGCAGGTGATGGATCGTAGGTCGACCCACAGGCCGACCTGCACATCCGTTGAATTATTCAGAGAAGATGAAGTTCCAGTACATGATGAAATTCCTAAGTGTGGAGCCACGGAAGAGGACCCACTGACCGTAGGTCAACCTACGGTCCGTTTTGCACGTCCGTCGATTGTATCTGAGAGTGAAGGTTCTAGCCTCTACAAGAAAAAGTCTAAGTTTGGACCAACGGAGGGGATCTATGGATCGTAGTCGACCCACGGTCCATAGGTCGAAGTGGTCGATCAAAGCCGCGTCAGAAAGTTTTTTTTCCTTTTTGTTTAGGACATGTTTTTCTATAAATAGGGTATGTAAACCTCGTTTTTGGGGGTTAGACATTATTGTATACTTTTAGTTCTTGGTATTTTCTTGCGATTTACTTTGCAAACTTTAGCAATTTGATTTATGGATTTCGGTTTATAAGATTTTTACTTTGAAATTCAATTGGAGATTACGGGTTTCTTCAACTCTAAACGTAAGTTCATGAATTCTTTTTATAACAATATGAATTGTGTTCTTTCAAGAATGAGTAGCTAAATCCACAACTAGGGTTGTGGGAAACATGAGCAATTAACAACATATGAATAATAACTAAGTAATTCTTAAATAGAGTTTATGCATTTATTAGTAATTCTTTCGCTTAGAAGTCTTTTTAACGAGTGCACGCGTTAAAACTCGCCTTATTGCAACTTGCCGAACCAATGAGGTAGTTAATAAGAAAAGAATTATCAACATAGATTTAGTGTGATACTATCTAATAGTCTAATGTCAATTGGTGCGAGGGTGAAAACTAAGCCATACATTGTTGTGATGTCTAATCTGAGGTAAAGGTAAGGGTTAGTAAATTATACACACGTAGCCGGACCAAGTTGAGGGGTGAAATTCCCTATTAGGAGGACCAATAACTTAGGGATACCTATCTTACCAACTTTGCGTGTAAAACACTAGGAAAGGATTACTATTACTAGGATTACTGCGTTAAAAGATTATGGGGAACACATACACCCTAGTTTATCTCTCTCATTGATAACAACAAAGTTTGAATCTTGCTCACTCATTACTTAAACAACAATTAGTTATTTGTTTCACAAATCCCCCCATTTTTCTACTTGTCTCGGAAATAAGTTGACAAAACAGATATAATATTGAGTTAATTTTAAGTTTAAATCGTATTCCTTGTGGGATCGACCCCAACCTACAAGATGGGTTCTTTATTTGACAATGATCATTTATACTTCTTTAGGGAGGTGTATTTTAAGCGTATCAATGACATTGACGACACCGAGTACATTCCACCTACCACCAGGGTCTCTCCCACTGCCCCCCGTACTACTCGGAACAGAGCCCAGCAGGTTAGCTCCGACGAGGTAACTGCCCCCAGTCTGAGGAAGGGGCTATACAAATCAGAGTGTAAGCTGGCTCAGAGTCGCAGTCTGGCTCTAGTCCTAGCTCTAGTACAACTTCTTTGGTAGAAACCGATAGCACATGAGACAGCCCGGTACCCACCAGTGCTGAGCCTGCTCCCAAGGTTGATGAGCCGAACAAATGGTGTGTCCTTAGCCAACATTAGATTTATGCAAGTGGCACAAAGTTGAATGAGCACCGGAGGATGACGAGGATTGTGATTGAGGAGCGTAGGATCCTTACAGGCAGCATCCATACTGCACTAACTATTGAGGAGCTCTGCCACAGACACCGATGCCAGTGGATGGCACGGATCCCTAGGAAATATATTGAGGAGATGATCAGAAAGTTCTATGCCTCGTATGCTGCCACCATCTGGAATTCGATCTCTAAATAGGTCAAGCCCACAACTTAGCCTCTACATCAGTCCACTTTGGTGCGGGGGTTCTCAATCGACATCTCAGAGGCTACCATTCACCGGTTTATATACGGTCCAACCCATACTCTACCTATTAATACAACAGAATATGACTATAGGATAGGCATTGTCCAGAGGAGGTCTTTCTAGACAGATGCTGAGTAGAGAGAGGTACTTTTGAGGTGGCTGGCATGACATATTGCTGCAGATGGGGAGTGTGCTAGTTGGTTTCAGATTCCTAGCATGGGTATTAAGAAGGCTACACTGAGCTTCGCTGTGAAGTTCTTCTGGTTGTTAGTCCGGAATAGACTATCCCTGACTCAGGCAAACAATGTGGTTACATGGGACTAGACCGTGATGCTGGCATCCATTATGGCGGGTTTGGAGATTGATGTTGCCCACATTCTGATTAACGAAAGGGCCTTCAAGGCCACCACCACCCTGCCTTTCCCATGTTTGATTTTCTAGCTATACAGGGATGCTTTTGTTCCCGTTTGGCATTGTGATCGTTTGCTTGATGCGACCAAGACTTTGGACATTGGCCATATTCGGGATGATGCCAACCTTGCTGCACCTCAGAGAGAGCCACAGGTTGAGGTAATGTCTTTGGGTGATGATCTTGCTGCAGATGTTGAGCAGATGCAAGGCGATGACACCACCATTCCGGCCCCGACAGCAGACACTTAGGCTCCACTATCTCCGACCATGAGTCAGGCCCCAAGCTCATCCCAAGACACTCACTCTTCAGTGTCAATTATCATTCCTCTAGCTCGAGTCCAGAAGCTGGAGACATAAATGGCCACCTTGCTTCAGCATATAATGCCCTGGATGCAGCGTTTTATTACGGATTTTGAGGCGAGGATGCAGCAGATGAGGGACCAGAAGGCTCAGGTCGTTCATAAAGGCCTGAATGCCTTTGAGTTGAGAGTCTTGGAGAGGCCAAACCCAACCATTGATGTGACTACCTTCCAGTAGGAGTTGGCTAACCTCCGTGCTGATGTTGCTGCCTTAGTAGCCCATGTTGTTGAGGTACCACAAGCTGCCCCTGCGGTATCCGAATATGAGGTGGTGATGATTGCTTTATTTGGCGACACTATGTCACCACAAGACTCTTCCTGTATTGCTAGGAAGTGCCCCCACTCCGACCACATTGTTGATACTGAGGAGACTCGACGTTTGAGGAAGAAGGAGCGCCATCAGTTTGAGGAGGCCCAGAGGGCATCTATACTTGATGAGGAGTGGAGACAACAATGGGCCTGTGAGGTGGATATTAGCCCATCCAACAGTTTGAGCACTACTGAGGGTACTACATTGGTTGATGAGAGCGCTACTGATGGCGTTCCTAGTGTTGATCCAGTGAGCTTCGAGAAATCGGACCCACCCGCTTCTTTAGAGATCTTCGGCGCATATGCGCAATAGATTTGCTTTACCCTATGTTTTAATTTTGATTTTTGTGCATTGCGAGTAATTGCACCTTATTTTGTTGGGGTGGGGTAAATGGATTGTGAGTAATAGAGTCAATTCGGAGTAACCCAACTCATAATCCTCTCTTGGGGTTTTCTATCATATGTTCTTTTCCCCAAGAGTCTGTTTCACTTTCTGTTGAACCGGCATGTTTAGGAATGTATGTGTAGAAGTAAGTAGAAAAATGAAAGCATGATGGCATAAAAAGCATGAAGGGGTGATACCCGTCCAAAAAAAAGTTTGAAATGTTCTAGATCTTTAGGCTTGTTGAGTTGAATGTGCTGAATCTCAATATGACATGATAAGGAAGCAATTTGACATCATGACTCAAGCTAAAACTTGAATTGGGTAATCTAATAATCTGATAATGAAATAATGTGACAAATGTGTGTAAGAAAAGTTTGAATGTTCAGACACTGTGTGCCAATCTAGAACTTACCCTGTTGGTCCTGCTAAGATAATCTAGGGTAGAAGTTGGGAAATGATCATAGACCCTTATTCAAACAAGTCCACTCAAGCATAAATGATTCAACCAAAAGAAATAAATGTTCCCTTTGATCCAAATGGTTGAGCCTAATGTAGACCACTTCTTTCAATAAACATAATTCACCTTCGCTTAAATAATTGTCTTGGCCCCGGTCCCTCATTTGACATGTGCACCTTGACTTAGGCCAAAAACCTAATTTGAGTGTGGCTAATTCAAAAAGTTACCTTGATCATGGCCCTAGTCCGACATCAGATATTGTGCACCTCAACTCATGCAAAATACATAAGTTAAGGGTGGCTATGAAAAAAGGAAATCAAACGAAAAAGGGTATGAAAAGTGTTTTATGTTGAAGAGAGAAAAAAAAGATAGATAAAGGTGTGACTTTGTGCAAAAGAAGCAAAAGGATGAATAACAAAAGTGCTGAAAGAAACAAAGAAAAATAAAGTGAAAGAAAATGAAGAAAGTTAAAAATAAGATCTATAAATTCAAAAGTCACATATATGCAAAAGAGAATCAAGGGAAAGAGCAGAAAAGTTAAAAATGTCAAGAATTGGTTGAGAAAAGAGGTAAAAAGGTAGCGTAATGTCAAGGAGGGCAGAAAGTAACTAAAAAGTACCCAAATGTACCTTACCTGACCCTGAGCGTACCTTTCAACCTAATAAAATCCTATAGTGATCCTAGCGACTAGTTTGGAGAGTCTAAGTAGTGAATATAAGGGAAAGCCTATGTGTTGAGAACTAACTGTACTTGCTTTCACTTCTGAGTGTGAGTGTTGAATGAATCATAAAACTTGAAATTCATATCTATTGTGTGTGGAAAAAGGATTTCTTTTGAAGTGATGGCACTAGTTATATTGTTGGAGAATTGATACTTTGGTGATTGTGAAAGGTGTATGTTGTGATGTTTGTTGGTCAATCTATATCATGTTTTGATCCATATGAGTTAGCTTGTTGAGTCTAGATGAAAAGATTTGCATTAAATGTGATAGAACTAATTGAAAAAGTCATGTGATTGCTTGAGTTTGTATGTCTGCTTCTACATAAGTGTCGTTTAGGGTGTTAGTGTGTCGCTTGAGGACAAACAACAAGTTTAAGTTCAGGGTGTTGATATACCGTGAGTTTATAGTATTTTTGATACGTTTCACTTAGATTTTTTGTGTGTCTTAGGCCATTTTGTTATTAGAACTGATGGTTTGTTTATACTGTTTGCAGGAAATAGGCTTAGATACGGTTGATGAAGATGCAAGCTGAAATTTGCTGAAGTAGCCACCAACGGTTCCATCCACGGACCGTAGGTTCATCGACGGACCGTGGATGGGTAGTTGTAGGTCTTAGCCTGGGAGATGAGTTTCAGTAACTCAAACCACGGAGTGTCAGGACGGACAGTAGGCAGTCCATGGGACGTAGGTGGTGTATCGTAGGTGGAACATCAGGGAAATCTGACATGCGTGGAACTACGGAGCAAGACAATGGATCGTAGGTCACCCCATGAACCATCCTGCACAATCGTTGATGAAGATCAGAAAGTTGAAAGTTCCAGTACCTTATGAAAATGTCTAAATGTTGAGCCACGGAGGGAACCTACAGACCGTAGGTCGACCCACAATTCGTAGGTTGAAGCATCAACTTAAACCGCGTCCCAGCCTATTATTTCCTTATTTTGTTTCCTTTTTGGTTTAGGAGTTATTTTCTATAAATAGAAGTTGAAAACCTCGTTTTTGGAGGTTAGACATTATTGTAAACTCTTAGTTTTAGTGTTTTTGTGAATTAACTTGCAAACTTTAGCAATTTGATTTCTAGATTTTTTTTTATACGATTTTCACTTTGCAATTCAATTAATGATTTCGGCTTTCATCTATTCCAATTGTAAGTTAATGAATTCTTTCTTCTTAAACATGAATTGTGAACTCTCAAGCTTGAGTAGCAAAATTCACAACTAGGGTTGTGGGAACCGTGAGCAATTAACAAAGTATGAATAATAATTAAGTAATTCTTGTATAGTGTTTATGCATGTATTGTTAATTCTTTCTCTTAGAAGTCTTTTTTACAGTGACCAACGTTAGAGCTCGCCTCGTTGCTACTTGCCGGACCAAGGAGGTAGTTCATGATAAAAGAATTAACTACAGAGATTTAGTGGATGCTATATAATAGTCTAATGTTAATTGGTGCGAGGGTGAAAACTAAGTCATACATTGATGTGATGTCTAATCTAGGGTAAATGTAAGGGTTAGTAAAGCATACATTCATAGCTGGACCACGGTGCGAGGTGAAATTCCCTACCTGGAGGACCAATCACTTAGGGATACCTTACTTACCAACTTTGCATGTAAGACACTAGGAAATGATTACTGCGTTAAGAGCTTGTGAGGAACACATACACCCTAGTTTCTCTCTCATATTGATAACTCAAAGTTTGAATCTTGCTTACTCGTTACTTAATCAACAATATGTTACTTGCTTACAAAATCCCCCCCCCCCTTTATTTACTTGTCTCGGAAATAGTTTGACTAAACAGATATAATAGTGAGTTAAGTTTAAGTCTGAATCATAATCCTCGTGGGATCGACCTCAACCTACAAGTTCGGTTTTTTATTTGACAACGATCGTTTGTTCTTCTTTAGGGAGGTGTAATTTGAGTGTATCAATAGTTATTATAGAGAAAGTTTGTCACTTATAGTCTAGCCTACCCACTGTTATTTAGCTATTTGTTAGTAGTTTCAATTACCAATATAGTGAAATTTTCCTATAATCGATCACCTCCCAAGAATTCCTCGTTACATTGTTATTTCCTTAGTGTTTGATTTTGTTGTAGCTGATAATTGACAATCCAAAGCCCCCCATCAGACATTCGTTGTCACCTCTTTAGATTTGTTTGCATGTTTTCGTTAATTTCTATTCCTATAATCGATTACACCAGGTTCGTACTTCATAACTGAATTTTAAATACGCACAGCTCCCTGTGGGTTCTACCCCAACTTTTAGTTGGGTTTTATACTAGTTTACCATCATTTACACCTAGAATTGGATGAGGCGTACTTGAGACGTTCAATCAAGTTAGTGGGCCATAACCTATCAAATTAAAGGTATTCTAATCCTCTTCCAACGCCACAAATTTCGCGTCAATCCAATTTTTGAGTAGAAAGTTATGACCATTTTAGTAACTTGTGTAGTACAGTTCCGTCTTAGCCACGGAAAAATTCTAAATATGATGATTTTCATCTCCTTATACCACTAGGAAAACCTTAAAAAAAGAATTTATTAACTCCTATAAAGCCCTAAACAATCCTATTTCCATCTTTTAATCCATCATTCTCTTCTCTCTCAAACCCTAAGACAAAACCCTAAGGAAAAAGGAAAGTAGAAGACTCCATTCAAGATTCTTCCAATCTTTTTCAAGATTCTTCTTCAAGGTAAGTCTTTCTCAAAGAATTCCATTCTTTTAAACTCAAATTTCTCCATACAATTATGAATTAGTAATGAAAATCATTATTCTTGGCCATAGAGATTTCATGAAAATAATTCAAGAATCTCAAGAAAGGTTTTCTTGATTCTTCACCTTCAAGCTAGGGTTTCAAGGCTTCTAATCAAGTTGTTATTCAAGATTCATCAAGAACCTTCTTCTTTCCGGTATGTAAGTCTATCATAGTGTTTGACTAGTTTGTCCTCACGCCCTACATCTACTTTCAAATCAGTAAAAGAGTAATCTAGGATTCTACCCCTAGATTTGAATATTCTTGAGATAAGTTGATTTTGAGTTCTTGACTCCCTAATTCTTTTGACATTCTATTCCTAAGTATTGAGCTTCTATATATTTATTTAGATCCTTGAGTTAATTTGTTCATGTCTATAATTCAGCATGAACCCTATTTTGAGTTATAAATCTCGAGAAGTTTTTTCGGAGCCAACACTTGAGTTTTAAACTGAGTTTTTGAGGAAGTAAATATGAGTTTTGAGAAAAAGTTTAAAAATTCTATTTCATAAAGACTTAAGAGTTTCTAATGGTATTTTCTTCATAGATATACATACATATACATATGTACCTGTGTTAATTATTGGACTCGAATGATAAGTTCATAAGTGCATGTTTTCAAGAAGGTAAACACGTCTCATGTTTTGAAAAGTATTTCAAGTAATGTAAGAAGTTTATTCTTTGTAATGGGTGAATTGAGCACAAATTTATATTAATTATTTTAGGAGTAGTATCGAGAACCGAGTTGGGTTAGAGTCTTTTATGATTCGGAAGTCCCATAGAACAAAATAGCCAGCATAGGATAGGATAGCATTGATTCTTCATGTGACTCCTCACTGCCTCTGAGAAAGACAAATAGTTAGATCCATAGTCACGATATCATCCTATACATCGACAAAGTATAGGATGGCCCTGGCAATGTGAGACGAAATGTTGTATCATTTCTAGGTTCATGGTAATGGTTGTCGGTTAGAGAAACTCCCCACAAGTAAAGTATAGTATTTTCATGTTGCTTTCATTGTATATTTTATGGTAATGCTTAAATGGTTTTCACTTCATGTTCATGTATTGATTCAGTTGAGTTGCTTTCAGTCATTCAGTTCAGTTATTTGTTTACTCAGTCATATTACATACTCGTACGTTCTATGTACTGATGTTATTCGACATGCATCCTTTTATGATGCAGATATAGGTGTTCATGATTATCAACAAGCGCTTCGTTGAGATCACTCTACACTCCAGTTATCTTTGTTGAGCCTCCTTGTATTCCAGTGGACTTCACAATTACTTTCTAGTTAGTAGTTTTGAGGTGTTGTGAGTCTTGTCCCGACATCCTTTATTAATAGTAGAGGCTTCATAGATAGACAGTTTTGGAGAGTCTTTTAGTTTTAGATACTTTATTTAAAACTTATATTTCATACTCAGTATATTCAGCAAAGTTTTGAGATTCATCAAACTGTTTTTTAAATGTTTCTTTCAATTTGATGCTTATGTATGCTCAAGTTAGTCTTTTGCTTGTAGTCAGCCAGGATGAGGATTCACTTGGAGACCAACAATAGTTCTTGAGTGTCGGTCACGTCTAGGGTGTAGTCTCAGGTCCTGACAATAAATTTATAACTTATCTTGAAAAGAAATTTAAGCTATTTATATTAAATTTTGAAAAAAAAAATATTCATCCAAATGGTTGAAAGATGAATTTGATATCTCAAAAAGAAATATTTACATTTAATATTTTTAATAATTTTGCATTATTTTCTTTCAAAGCATATCCAATTGACTTGATATAAAGAAAAAATGTTGGAAGAATGTATTGAAGAAGCGCAACAGTCCAAGTGAGGTCTTAATAGGTGCGAATTCAAATTAATTGAACTTTCATGCGGATATTAAACACTAGGTGAATTTTAAAATAAAATAAAATTGGAGGAACGTATTTATGCATCATCATTCTTTTTGCACAAAATATAATGCATCTTGTAGGATAATAATGGATGGGCATAAGATATTACAATAGAAGAAATCAATTATTACTATTGCTATGAAATTATACTTGTAATACTCCAAATTTAAGGACAATATTTACTACAGTTTCTCAAGTAAATGTATCATTGACTAAAATTCTTATTAATTAAATGGATGTATGTATATATAATGTATTGATATTTTATAAATAGTGTAAGATTGTATATATGTATGATGTATAACTACCTATTAAATATGTATAAATAATCACAAACACAGTTATATAATATTTATACATTACAACGCACCTTCCTCATGAGTTGAATTTTTTTCCAATAACAACTAACTCAAATCTCTTCTAAATAGTCCTAAATTATAGATATAAGAAAATTTCGATATTTCAATTCATTTAATATATTGCATATTCACTAGCAATGATCAATTCAAATTTGCGGCATATCAATTTTAAATCTTTAGGTTTGAAACGTTTTACTAAAAGATTTCAATGGACATCCGATTCAAATATCTACTAAACAATCCTAAAATTTAGATATCACGAGCTCCTCTCCATATTTCTAATCTTTTGGTAGATAATTCACTCGAAATAATCCAACTGTGACGATGTCAAATTTTATTATTTAAACTTACCCAAATGTCCGGAGAAGATCTGAGTAGACACAAACATAATTAATAAATGATCAAATGGGCATTTTATTGATTACTTAATGACCAGATAGAGATTCTGGTAATTAACTGAAAACCAGGTTATTTTCTATTACAACATTTGACCAAATGGTCATTCTACTTAATTATTCCAATTTACTATATCTAGTAATAACATATCATTTGAATTAAAATATAAAATAATGAATTTTGAATTGCAATACAATTTTTTTGTTGAAAGATAATAGTTTATTACTTATAAGTTTCACTTGTAAATTGTAAGATCTAGAATAGTCTCTTCACTTAGATTATTCACCTTGGAAGGACAATTAAATAATATGACGGTGTTACTTTGTCCTTCTCATATTAGTTATTACACTTTTATCTTTCCATGCCTTCTTTTAAAAAAATCATAAATAAGAAAGTTAGTTTTACTAATTTACCCTATAAGAAACTTGTGCTCGAAACATTATAAACTTGTTTACACTTTCAAAAAGAATTAATAGTTAGAGTAAATGGGGAAAATTTAATTTATTTATCTCAATTAATAATTTAGGACAACTATTTTTAATAATGTGGATAACTATATGGAACCGGGGGAGTACTACATTAATTAATTATTTTAATTTTTCGATTACTTTTGTTGAAAATGTAGTCAAACACAACGATATAACTGATCTTACAGTAGATGATTAAAGCAATAATGAATTCAGAACTTTCCCTGTAACTTTTAATTAAATTCATTATCCTAATAATCAAAGATAATTTATGTAGATTTTTCAAAGCAAATTTATTAAACTTTTAAAAAGGAAAAATAATAAATTTTAATCTATGTAATATTTTACTTTCCATGTTGTTGTTACAATTTTGGAAAGTAATTAAAACTTAATGCACTATAAAGACCAAGATAGCCTCATGTATTGAAATCATTCATTTATACCTCTCTCCATTTTCTTCATCATGTCTTCAGAAAATCTCATCACTCTCAAGAGTAGCGATGGCGAGGAATTCAAACTCAATGAGTCGGTAGTTATGAGGTCAGAAGTCATCAAAAACACAGTACAAGACATGGATTGTGCTTCTAACGTCATCCCCCTAACTAATGTTGATGGAAAAACTATGTGTAAAGTGGTTGAATATTTGAAGAAACACTCGGAGGAAGATGCATGGAAATAAGTATTCATGGATTTTGACAAGAATTTCGTGAAGGTGGATCAGTCTGTTTTGTTTTATCTTCTCTTAGCTGCTAATTTTCTTAACGATAAGGAGATGATGGATGCCATGTGTCAAGAAGTTGCTGATAGAATCAAAGGTGAAACTCGAGAGGAAATACGTAAAAAATTTGGTATCAAGAATGGTTTTACTCCAGAAGAAGAAAAGGAGAACTGTAAAGAGAATGCTTGGGCTTTGAATACTTTTATAACGCTAGTGTTAATTTCAATTTTTGTTCTTTTTTTTTAGAATTTGAACTATTTAGTTAGCCATATCTTATTTTATTTATTTCTATCTTCTATTGTTCTTTTTTATAGAATTGTTTTTTGTTTTTATTGATTTATAAATTTATAAATTATGTTGGAAAGAAACAAAAGTTGCTTGCATCAAATTTGAAAAAGAAAACATTCATTCAAATGGTTGAAAGATAAATTTGATATCTCAACAAGAAATAATTTTAATTTTTTTAAAATTAAAATATAAAATATTTATGTTACTAACCCACACATTTGTGGGAGAAAAGTTGGACTGAGATATAAGGATTACTAAACAGAGAACACAAGGCATACGTTCAATTTATTTATTATCACTATGATTACTCTTGAAAATGTTGAGGATCTGTCAGAAACGTCTCTCTACCCCTCAAAGATAAGGATAAAGTCTACATATATCTTAACCTCTTCAATCCCACTTGTAGAATTAGCATTGTTATTCTTGAAAATCACATTAAGGAAATAAGCTAGACTCATAATTTCCGACCTATTTAGGGTAAAAAAAAAAATAAGTGGAAGCTTAAATATGTGTGTACAACTTTTCAAACACCATGGTTAGATATTATTGAAAAAATAATTTTTCTCCTAATTGAGATTTGGAAGGAAAAAAAAAGCCTTTCTTTTCCTAATCTTACTCGGTCACATGCATAGAGTTTAGGTAAATTTTTCAACAATTTTCTAATTTGACATTGTTTATACTGTCACACCCCGAGCCTACAACCTGAGTGGGACTGGCACTCGAGAACCATTGCTGGCCCCAAGCGAACCCTTGGCCTAGCTTAACTCATAGCGGAACACTTAAAACATTAATATAAGGATTCAATGCATCTTTACTGAACTAGTCTAAAAGATAACTTAGAACGTTTAAAGATAAAACATTTAACTTAGCTAAAATGGCAACTCAAGTCTTAACATAAGAAATAACAATGTAAAGACAAATGAATTAATAACTGTCTATGAAGCATCTAACAACTGAAATGGATGTCGGGACAAGATCCACGACATCCTAATGAACTAAGTAATCAAAGAAATAAAAAGGGAATCCTCTGGAAAGCAAGGAGGCTCAACAACTGATTCTGAGTGCTCAACTGGATCAACGAGGTGTTGGATACTGATCCTGGTTACCTGTATCTGCGTCATAAAATGATGCAGGCCAAATGGCATGAGTACATTGAATGTACGAGTATGTGAGGGGAAAACTAAACGTGACATAAGCTTGAAAGGAATCTGAAAAGTACATTTACCTTAGCTTTACTCAATTCATGGATACTCAACTCAAATGCAAAGTAAAACAACAATAAAGGTGCAGTTTATAGTATTTCAAAGAGTAGGTGACAAATCATTATGTTAAAGAAATGCAATAACAACTCAGTTTACATATACAATAATATAATATTGTGGGAGTTTCTCTAACCGAAAATCATCACTATGAGCTAAAGTGATGATACAACCTCTCGCCCACTTTGCCAGAACTGTCCTATACCTTGTCGTGATATAGAATGCCTCAACTAAGTGGATCCACTAGTCTATGCTAAAAAGCACTAAGGAACCATCTAAAATGTATGACCCTTTCTTACCCACGATGGCTACATAGTTTATGGAGACTTGAGTTATTATGAACTCGTCCCCATATCGGTGCTCAATACTATTCCCAAAATATACTCGGCTAATATGTTTTAAAAACAAAAACTCTTTCTGTGGTTTGAGATAATTACTCAAAACTAACTCAAAGGCTCTGTTGGAAATCAGTGTTCTCTTTCCTATTTAAATTTGAAAACATTTCAACTCTTGGACTTAGTTCCCGTATATTCTTTTGAAGAAATAAACTTTACTCTTACTCTTTACTCAACTCAAAACTCAAGCCTTAAAACAAAGTTAAAACATTTGTAAGACACTTTTGGAAAACTCTATGAACTTCTCTTGACTTGACTCTTAACTTTCCTTCATGCTGCATCAATACACATCCTAGGCCCACTCCTAAAACATCACAATATACTACATACCCTTCAGTTCCGTTTAGAAGTACCAATACAGGTGTAGAAGTTAATTTATTCTTTAGCTCTTGGAAGGTATTTTTCACATGCATCACTCCATTGAAACTTGGTTGCTTTGTGTGTTAGTATTGTTAAGGGTGCAGCAATGAAAGAGAATCCTTCAACGAACCTTTTGTCATAACCTGCCAATCCAAGAAAACTACAGATCTCAGTAGGAGTTGTAGGTTTTGGCCAGCTTTTCACGGCTTCTATCTTTTGAACATCAACCTTTATTCCTTCATCAGATATAATATTACCTAAGATGCCACAGATTTCAACCAAAACTCACATTTAGAGAACTTTGCATAAAACTTACAATCACGAAGAATTTGTAAAACCTGCTGCAAGTGATTAACATGGTCCTTTTTCGATCTTGAATACACCAAAATGTAATCTATGAATACTAAATTTGTAAAACCTACTGCAAGTGATTAGCATGGTCCTCTTTCGATCTTGAATACACCAAAATGTAATCTATGAATACTATCACGAACACATCTAGAAATGGCTTGAACACCCTATTCATCAATTCCATAAAAGATGCTGGTGCATTTATTAGCCCGAATGACATGACTAAAAACTCAAAATGACCATACCATGTCCGGAAAGCTATCTTGGGAATATCTGTCTTTGACCCTTACTTGGTGATACTCCGACCTCAAGTCGATCTTTGAAATACAGTTAGCACCTTGTAATTGATCAAACAAATCATCAATTCTAGGAAGGGGATATTTGTTCATAATTGTTACTTTATTCAACCGTCAGTAATCAATACACATTCTCAACGAGCCATCTTTCTTACATACAAACAAAATTGGTGCTCTCCATGGGGACATACTAGGCCTTATGAATCCCTTTTCTAACAAGTCTTTTAATTGCTCCTTCAAATCCCGTAATTCCACCGGGGTCATTCTATATGGAGGGATGTATATTGGTTCAGTATCTGGAATCACATCAATACCAAACTCTACTTCTCGTTCTAGAGGCAAACCCAGAAGATCTTCAAGAAATACATCAGGAAATTCATTTACCACTGGAATGGATTGAAGGGTTGGTGACTCCACATCTATAATTTTCACCCTCACTAGATGACATATGTATCCTTTGGACATCATCTTCTTTGCCTTAAGGTATGAAATAAACTTACCTCTTGGTACCCCAATATTACCTTTCCATTCAAGGACTGCCGCTTTTGGAAAATGGAAACGCACAATCTTAGTTCGGCAATCTACCATGGCATAACAAGAAGCTAACCAATCCATACCCATTATAATATCAAAATCTACAATTTCTAGCTCAACAAGATCAGCCAATGTATCACGATCACAAATAGTTACAATGCAATTACGATAAACCCTTCAAGCTATAATAGACTCACCAATCGGTGTAGACACTTCTAATGGCTTCACTAATAATTCTGGAGTTCTTTTGAGCTTTTGAGCAATCAATGGAGTAACATATGACAATGTAGACCCAAGATCAATTAGTGCATATACAATATGTGAAAAGATGGACAATGTACCTGTAACCAAATCCGACGAAGCTTCAAAATTTTGTCGATCCCCTAGACCATATGTGCAATTCTGAACTCCACTAGAACTAGCTGCTCCCCTAGCTCCTCTACCACGACCTGTAGGCATCTGTAGTCCCCTACCTAAAGAAGGTATTGATGATGATGATACAACAACTGATCTAGTAGGTTGTGTCACACCACCCACACCCCTATGAGGGCAATTTCTCATCATATGACCAGGTGTACCACACCAAAAACAAACATTTGTCCCAAACCGACATGCACCTAAATGATTTCTTCCACATTGTTTACAAGATTGTCGAGGAGGTGTTGATTGGCTATACTTCCCTACTCTTGGTACCCCATTGTTCGTGAACCTTGGCTTTCACCTCTTTGCCCAAACTGATATGCCCCTAAACTCTTGAAACCGAGGTGCGGCACTAGATGTAATGTAGGAAGATGATGGCCTAGGTGATCTGTTAAAGAACCGAGGCCTAAACACACCTTGGGATGATGTAAACTGCCCAATGGATCTGGCCTTCTTAGAATGCCATTTTTCTGACTCTTGTGTCCTTCTTCTTTGCCATTGATCCTCCAACTTTTACTCAAAAGCTTGCATCCTTGGTATATCCATATCTTCATTCAATGAAGCAATGGTACAATCTCTAACCAGATATGAATCTAATCTATCCACATATCAATGAAATCTATCCTCCATAGTAGCTACTACATTAGGAGCATACATGGCCAAGGAATTAAATTTGAGATTGTACTCTCTCACGCTCATACTTCCTTGGTGCAGATTTAAGAACTGATCCGCATAGGCCTCTCGGATCTCCAATGGCATGTAATGGTCAAGGAATGCCTTTTTGAACTGTTTCCATGTAGCTGAAGGTGCATCTATTCCCCTAGATTTCTTCCAAGCTTCATACTACAATATAACAACACCCTTTAATCTATATGCTACTAGCTCGAGTGCTTCTTTACCAGTCACATGCATAACATCCAAAGTGTGTTGGATCTGATCTATAAAGTCTTGTGGATCTTCATTAGGATCTGACCCGGTGAATGATGGAGAGGCCAAATTAAGGAATTCATGTATCCGCGTGCCCACTGCTCTATCTACACCACTAGTACCTGTAACTGGACCTTTTTGCCGTTGGCCATGGCCAGAAACTATACGAGTCAATAATTGGACTGCATTCTTTAAATCTTGCTCGGTAGCATTAATAGGGGATTCTTGAGGTGCAGCTTCCCTCCTTATATCTTCTGGAGATGGAGAGGTCGGGGAAGTCTCTGATAGTGACTCATCTTGAGCCTCACTTTGAACAGCTTGATTAGGTGGTGGTTGGCTGGTCCTTTCTTGGGCAGCCACACCTACTCGTTTACCTGTACTTTTACTCCTTCTCATAACCGGCATATTCGCTATAATAATGCAATTCAAATGTTAAAAGTGTAGCCATAAGACTGTAAATTGTGGTATGCACATGGGCAAGGACTACACTTCAAAGTGTTGTCATACATTAGATAGAAAAGGCAACACTTTAAAATTGTTGTCATACATTAGATATAAAAGGCAACACTTACAAATCGTGGGCAATGAGGAAGCTAAGGCCACGCTTAAAAGTGTAGTTGTATGAGATAGAAAAGTGTTGCCTAAACTCTAAGGTAATGCTACTTTCGGGCACCCCTGGAAAAGTGTTGCTTAAAGTCAAAAAGTGTAGCCTTTTATCAAAGGCCACACTTTTTGCTAGTTTAGGCTACACTTTATTGGGGTGGCCGTAGGCCTAAAATGGTGTAGTGAATCAATTAGTAAAGTAAAGCTAAGTTCTAAACAATCATAGCTATAAATATTAACGAATAAAAACATACTAAATCTAAAGGTGACATGAATGTCAATTATCAATGGGGGGGGGGGGGGTTGTATTAAACAAATAAACAAAAACAACAAAAATATAAAGATGTGAGATAGGGAGACGGGATTCTTGGGATGTGAT